>BHEV01030924.1:0-28534 GCA_004319985.1 Emydocephalus ijimae
ATAGATAGATAGATAGATAGATAGATAGATAGATAGATAGATAGACAGACACACACATATACACATTCATATTTCTGAGCCTGTAATTACCTCTCGCAAGTGAGACAGAAGTCTCACAAATCTCACCAGTTGCTTTGCCATTCTTTTTAAACCAAATGCAATTGTAGACAACTTCCTCTATTTTTTCCCATCTATTTTTATTCCTCTTTTTTCTCCCTTTTGGCAGCACTTGCGTTGGCAGCAACAGGATGTTACAAAGGGACATGGTTCATGCCATACAAAATTAATTAGAAAAGTCTGTTTTAATTATAAATATGCAATTACAGTTAAACAAATGAAGAGCTGGTTGTTGTTGTTTTTTTCCTTTTGGCAATGTTCCCGGTAGGCTGTGAGTCACTTGCTTGGGGTAGATTGGGGAAAAAAGTTTGCTTACCTAGCAAAACTATCAAAAGGGACAATCTGTCCCTCTCTGATGGGAGCTGGCAACCTGTTAAAACATATTTTGGTTGTTTATTCCTATGAAGTTATTTCAGAGTGAAAGAGTCAGAATATTACTTGCAGCATACTTGCTTTGGTTTATTTATTAAGGCAAAATATAGAAAGATATTCCATTGAACAAAACCAGGTGTCAGATTCTTTTGGTTTGGTTCATTTCTATACCACTTGCTGCATGTAGCATCCAAGGGAATAATTGGAACTTAATAATATTTCCCACGCTTTGTTTAGATGTGGAAGGCTGTGGGTTCTATTATGCTTTAAAATGCTTTGCACCCCTCACATGTATAACACTCATAGTTGAACCAGATTTTTCAGTACCTGGGTGAGAAAATCTCAAAGAACCTTTTCCTAACAGAAAAAGAGAGAGAGAAAAAGAGAGAAAGAGAGAGAAAGAGAAAAAGAAGAAAGAATGCGGGAGGAGAGAAGACAGAGACAAAAAGACAGAGAAAAAGAAAGAGAGAGAGAGAGAGAGGGAGGGAGGGAGGGAAGGAAGGAAGGAAGGAAGGAAGGAAGGAAGGAAGGAAGGAAGGAAGGAAGGAAGGAAGGAAGGAAAGAAAGAAAGAAAGAAAGAAAGAAAAAATAAGAAAGAAAGAAAGAAAGAAAGAAAGAAAGAAAGAAAGAAAGAAAGAAAGAAAGAAAGAAAGAAAGAAACTAGAACATCTTATCATGTTCCAAATTGGCAGACTGAAGTGATTGTCTCATTTGGTTTACTGGTATGGCTAACTTAGATTTTCAGGAAACAACAACAACAACAACAACAATAATAATAATAAAATAAAAATAAAAATAGAACATGTCCACTTTCTCCATGAAGATATGCAGGAATGTATATTCCTCAGTTGTGTTTTAATTCTTTGGAGTTTTCCTAAAGCCAAGGTATCCCAAATATTTTCTTGTATAAATTATATCCAATCACTTTATTGCCTTCTGCATTTTTTCTAACACTTACATCTTTTTTTCAAGCTCTCCATGATATTCCAAACACTGATATATTACAGATTTGTATGAAAGCATTAGAGTACTGGTTGTTTTTGTTTCAGTCGGGGGGGGGGTGAGATTCAAATTTCTTAACAACTGGTTCTGTGGGCGTGGCCTAATTTGTGGGTGTGGCTTGGTGGTCATGTGACTGGATGGCATGGCTTGCTGACTGGGCATGGCTTAGTGGTATGTATGTAAATATTATAAATATTTATGTAAATATTGATTTTTTTATTTTACTTTTACCCAAAATCAGGCAAAGCAGGCAGGCACATTGAGTTGCTTGCAGAATCACAGAGTCACTCAGAGATCTACCTTTCCGCAATCTGCTGCCTGAGTCTGCACTGAAAAATAGAAGTTTCAGTCCTAAGAAAGGTTCAGCTCTGCTCTCAGGCCACTTCTCCCCCCCCCCCCGCGAAACGCCCTGAATACTACACTTGACTGGGCCTCAGAGAAGCCTCCTAGTCAAAAGCAAAGCAGTACAACAGTAATTTAGATTAGCTAAATTAAAGATTAAATCTAATGAGTTCTTGCTTTCTAGCTAATCTAAATCGCATGGCACAGCTGATAGTCAGAACAGCTGATCATCAGGAAAAAAAAACAACTTATCCAAAATTAAGCGAAGGAACAAGTCAGGCAAACTGATGGTGCATATGTGAGATAGGAGTGACTGGGTGGGGCAGGGAGGGGCCAGCCAGTGGTGTGATTTGCCAGTTCTCCAAACTGCACAGAATCATAACAACCAGTTCTATAGAACTGGTTCAAACTGGTAGAATCCCACCCCTGGTTTCAGTCCTTATGAGTTCTAGCATGGAATTCCTGCAAATGCTGGTATTAGTCTCTGTATAACACTCCAGAAATAAAATAAATACTCTTAAAGATCAGCTAATCTGACTGCACATTTTCCTCATCATGATGGATTACAATAAATTATTGCACAATTCTGTACCTCTGTGGCTTATTAATATATTAATGCAAGGGAATTAATGTACCTATTTATGTCTCACAGATTTATTTAGGCCCAAAACAAATGATGAACATTTTTCTTGTCCAGGTACTCTGCTCTACAGAGATCGATTTCAAGAGGGCTATTCAGCCAAAAAAAAAGAGCCTGAAGCAATTTGCAAATTATAATTGGAAGCCTGCCGATATATGAGAACTGTTTCCATATTTCTTATTCAATGAATTCAAAATCTATAAATGTTTTAAGTGGATGTGGTTCCTGATGGATTGAGTGAATTAGAGAAAAATAAGGGGAGAAAAATCAGAATTAATTTTAAATATTTGTTTCTGAGGGTGAAGGTTCATTCTTTAAGTTTGTGGGTTGGTTTTGGAGATGGTATTCAGCAGGTTCTGACCAGTTCTGAAGAACCGGTAGTGGAAATTTTGAGTAGTTCAGAGAACTGGCAAATACCACCTCTAACTGGCTCTGCCCCCATCTATTTTCTGCCTTCTGAGTTCCAGCTAATCAGCTGGATCTTCTTTTGTTGCCCTGCACAGGAGAAAGGAGCTGGAAAACAGATTAGTAGGGTGGGGAGGGATTGGAGATTTTTCAGTATCCTTCCCCTGCCACACCCACTGAGCCACACGCACCAAGCACACCAAGCACACCAAGCCACACCCACAGAACTGCTAGTAATTTTTTTTGAATCCCACCACTGGTTGGTTTCCAAACATTTTGTTATGAGGCTAGGTAACATCTTCATTAGAATTTAGGGGATATTGGTGTGTGTTCTTCTGTTTATAAGGACTTTGTGTGGTCAATGTCTGCATCCCATGTAATGCAGCCAAAGAAATCAGAACTTGGAGGCAGGCACATCCCGCAAAGAACATGTTTATTGGATACATCATATTGACACGGCTAGTGAAAACCAACTCTGAAGTTTCCCGCATTACTAGCATAATTAAAAGAGCAACTGTTTCCCTCCTCAAGTGTCTCTAATCACATTGTCCAGTTAAAAGAGTTGGCAGGCTCCCCAGTCACTCCTCTCCTCCTTCAACTGCCACCTGTTGGGATGACCTTGGTTCCCATGGGAAGGTTCATTGTTTTGTCTGGGAGATAGTCTACTTACCCCTCCTCCTGCAGTACGTGGCAACTATGAAGCAGCAAAAGATGGCTTCAGCCAGGTTTGATTCAGAGTTGACAGTCAGTGGGTCTTGTGATGGATCAGGTGCAGTGGGTGTGTCAAAGGAGGGTCTTGTAATGGTTCTTGTGATGACCACACATAATCCTTATAAACACAAGAACACTAACACACCCTAAACTCCATTGAAGATGTTACCTAGCCTGGTAATGAAACATCTGGAAACTAACCCACAAGCTTGGAGAATGAACCTTCATCCTATACCTGAGCTACAGGTATTTGACACTATTGCAAATTTGTTCCTGAGTTTGAGCAAGCTGAGGATTTAAGAAATATTTTGTAGATGTCTAGTGGAAATGTCTAGCACTGTCTTAAATTCCAAGGTCTTGTTAATTCTGGACAATCTAGAACTGCGCCACCTGTCGTCTGATCCAAGCACAGTACACAGAATTGTCTGTTACAACATCTTAGCTGTCAATGACTTCTTCAGCCTCCATCACTACAATACACAGGCAAATAACTGATACAAACTCAAGGTAAACTGATACAAACTCAATTGCAGAAAATATAACTTCAGCAATAGAGTGGTCAACTCCTGGAACGCCCTACCCAACTCTGTTGTTACAGCCTCCACCTCTCACAGCTTTAAGCTCAAACTGTCTACCATGGACTTCACTCCATTTCTAAGATGTCCTTAACGGGGGTGGCATAAGTGCAATGTGCCCACCACCCCTGTCTTACTATCCTCATTTATCTGCATTTACTCCCTTTGTTCTTGTTTATGTTCATACTTATACTTGTTAACTTGTAAACATTTGATTGATTAATTAATTAATTAATTAATTAATTAATTAATTTCCAGCACACATGACTGAAACTGTAGATTTGACATAGAAAGGTGAGCTCAGCCATTTGCTTTCCAGCGCCAACTTTTTCTATATTAGGAGGAACGGCCTCCTAACAGAGAACGTGGCAAGTAGAAACCATCATTAGAGGTCCTGATGACTATGGGTTCTTAAATTTTCCTCATGTTCAAGTTTATAGAATAGAAGCTTCTGTCAAATTTTCCCACTCATGAATTTTAAGGACTAAGGGAATAAAGATATTGGACTTGAGTTCACATCCTGTCCTTCAGGAATTTGCCTTCAGGAATGTAGGTTGAATATGCATTTAAGCCTACATGGATTATTGATTCAGATCCTACCCAGGAGATGGTAAAGTAACCAGTTCATTAAACAAGAATGTGCCTGGCTCCATAGATCAGCTGTAAATAAGTTCTGCAGAAGATCTTAACAGCTCTGCACAGTCAGACTATTCTGGATCCTGTCAAAGAACTCCAACTCTAAGGATCCTGAAGAAGAGCTTTCTCTGCTACAATGCTTGCCCTTTGGTATATGTTATTCTCTAAGGTCAGATCTACCCCCATTTGAAAAGAGTTAATGGTAAAAGGATACCAGGTTGCCAAAGAATATGGTGGCTGGACACCATCAAAGTTGACACCAGCCAAAGCATGGAAGAACTTAAAGAAGCAGTGCAAGATCAGAAGATGTGGAAAGACATGGCCCATAGAATTGCCAAGAGTTGAACACAACTGAATATTAACATCATCATTATTGCTGTAAGCTGCCTGGAGTAGCCCCCGTGGTGAGATAGCCAGCAAATACATTTAATAAACATAGAATAATAGAGTTGGAAGGGACTTTGGAGGTCTTCTAGTTCAATCCCTTGCTTGAGCAGGAGACCCTATACCAAGGGTGTCAAACTCAAGACCCGCAGGATGGATCTGGTCCACAGGGTGCTTAGATCCGGCCCATGGGTCCACTATGGAAACAATGAAGGACTGGTCCGCAGTGCCTCTGCCAGTGAAAACAGAATTGGGAACGGCTGCAGTAGAGGGTTGCAAGAGGCTGTTGCAACCAAAAATAGAGCTTGGGTGTACATTTTCACTGGCAGAGTGCTTGTTCCACCCACAGGTGCTCCTGACATGAGTGATGTTGAGCTGACCATGCCCTCCCTGTCCACCCCACTCCCATCTCTCTGAGGTCAAACACAGCCCTGATGCTGCCCTCCATGTAGAAATGGTATTCAGCAGGTTCTGACCAGTTCTGGAGAACTGGTAACGGAAATTTTGAGTAATTCAGAGAACCGGTAAATACCATCTTTGACTGGCCCTGCCCCAATCTATTCTCCGCCTCCCGAGTCCCAGATGATTGGCTGGGTCTTCTTTGTTTGCCCTGCACAGGAGAACGGAGCTGGAAAGCAGGTTAGTGGGAATGGGGAGGGAATGGGGATTTTGCAATAACTTTCCCCCAGGAGTGGGGAGGGAATGGAGATTTTGCAGTAATCTTCCCCTGCCATGCCCACCAAGCCATGCCCATCAAGCCACACCCACAGAACTGGTAGTAAAAAAATTTGAATACCACCACTGCCTCCATGAAATCAAGTTTTGACATCCCTGCCCTATACCATTTCAAATAAATGGTTGTCGAGTCTTATTTTGAAAGTCTCCAATAATGACCCACCCACAACTTCTGAAGGCAGGCTTGATTGTTTGATTGCTCTCACTGTTATGAAATTTCTCTTTAGCACAGGTTCCTTCTCTCCTTGGTTAGTTTCCATCCATTGTTTCTTGTCTTGCCTTTTGGCGCTTTGGAAATAGTTTGACCTCCTCATCTTTGTAGGAACCTCTCAAATATTGGAATTGTACTATATTCCTCTCCCCTTTTCATTTGACTGGTTATACCCGATTCCTGTCATCGTTCTTTGTATGTTTTAGTCTCCAGCCCTCTAATCATTCTTGTTGCACTTCTCTGCACTCTTTCTAGAAGTATCTTTTTTATATATATTGTGGCAACCAGAACTGGATGCAGTATTCCAATTGTAATTTTACTAAAATTTACTTTGTAAAGCGGTACTAGAACTTCATGTGATCTTGATTCTACTTTTTTATTAATGCAGCCTAGGATTGCTTTGGGCTTTTGGGGGCTGTTGCCGCAAAGAAAATTTTCTGATCTCCTAAATCATAGTGTGAATACTCCTGCACTGATAAAGTAAGAAATTATTGTTTCATGTACTTAATTTGATTCATTTCCGGTTCATCAAAACTGCAGAGGAGATTTCTAAAAACGTTATAAAAAAGGGAAGTGGGAGAATGTTTAGGCATGCATGGCAGACCTTCTGCATCTTAGACATTTAGGGAAGAAAAAACCTTGACTCCATTTGGTTGAAGTGATAGGCTCTTTTACTAAAGTTAAATGATTGCAGTGAAAGTAAAGTTAGATCTGGATATTCCCGTCCAAAGATTACACATTTTCCCCTTTCCCTGGCCCCTTCCCCTTGACCAATCCATCAGTGTCCAGTAAGATGCCTTTATGATTATTTGGAAACAGCTTGGAGCTTGGTGCCTCTCAATGCAGTTTCACATTTGATTCCCAGGCCAGGTGTCCTTGAAGGCTGGTTTATTCTGATTTAACACCTCTAGTTCTTTAAAAAAAAATTTTTTTTTTTTGAAGAAAACAATTAAAAACATTGAACATAGTGAAGTTGGTTTGACATAACTTTTGGTCTGTATCGCATAAATATATGTTTTCCTATATGCAATTATTCAAATATATACATATATACATTTATTCGCTCATAAATTATATTTCCAACATCATTGGTCCTCTTTTCATCTCACACATTCATTTACCCTCTCAGCAACTCCTTTCCCAAATTAAGACCTTCCTTTCTGCTCCCACCAGTGATAGAATCTATCCAAAATTGTGTGATATGCCAACTCATCTTTATTTTTTATTTCTAAAGTTAGCTTGTCCATTTCAGCGCATATCAAAATTTTGTTTATTACTTATCTACTGTGTGTGGGGATACAATTCCATAATGGAGACCTATGCCAAATGCAATTTACATTTAATGAATATAGCAAACAGTTTGATTGGGTTATGGCCAGTGTGTGTTAATGAGGTTAGGAGGGTGAGATAATGGAGCAAATACAGTGCTTTTTATTGAGTTGAATAAAGGAGCTTAAGAATGTATCTTATAACTAAGTGCAACCAAGTCCTTGCATCTCCCCTCTCTGAAACATTCTTTGTGTCTAATGTTTTATGACAGAGTGAAGAACTTATTTTTTTTTCCTTGGTAAAATGCCTATAGAGAGAAGGGGTGATTTACTTGCTTGTCCTAAAGTCATATTTTTCTCCTTCAGGGGGTAGGTATTTAATAGCACACACGGGAGAAGTATCATTTGCAAAATTAGGGTTAAAAGGTCTACCTCAGAAAAATGCTGAGAACAAAGACGGAGACTAGGAAAATTTGAATTTTAAAAGGCTTTCTCAAAAATGCATTAAAATTAAAATTGAAAAGAGCCCATGTGGTACCAGCTCATTAGGTAATTTGGGGCCAGCTACTCTCTTGCTGCCAACCTATTTTGCAGATTTATTCCAAAGGGGAAATGGGGAAAGGAACATTATGCATTGATCTTGGGCTCCTGAAGGCAAAAATATATATGGGATATAACTATAACAAATAAACAAAGCACGGTTGATGAGATTGGGTATGTCTTCTTCAATGGAAAGAAGGACTCTGGGTGATATGATAGCAGTGCTCCAAGATCTAAGGGGCTGCTACAAAGAAGTGGGGGGGGGATCAACCTATTTTCCAAAGGATTGAAGGCAGGACAAGGAGCAACAGATGGATAACAATCAAGGAGAGAACCAACCTAAAACTAAGGAGAAATTTCCTGTTAGTTAAAAAATAAACCAGTGGAACAACTTGGCCTGCAGAAGTTGTGGGTATTCCAACACTGGAGGTTTTTAAGAAAAGATTGGACAACCATTTGTGTGAAATGTTATACTATAAGGTTTCCTGCCTGAGCAGAGATTGGTCTAGAAGACCTCAAGATCCCTTCCAACTCTCTTTTTTCTGTTAAATACCATTTGCATTCATCAGAATGGCATGCCAAAACTCCATAGGCTAACAAAACCATTTTTTACCCTGATTTAAAAACAACAACAACAAAGAACAATTGGGGTTTGATTAGATTATACCAATCACCTCTAATCTAGAGTTTGCTTCATGTGAAATATAGGAACTGAGACATGCAATGGAGATTATTTGTTTATTTGTTTATTTTAATGTATTTATTTCTTTTATATTTTTTATTTTCTATTATGTATTTATTTTACACATTATCGTGTATCCCACCTTTATTACTTTTACAAATGTTATTTTTTATTTATTTTGTCAATTGCTTACAAGATAATAGGTATAAGTAAAAACATAGTTATGAATACATGGATACATATAAGAAAAGTAAAAAAATAAAAGAAACAATAGGACAGGGACAGTAGGCACATTGGTGCGCTTATGCATGCCCCCTACAGACCTCTTAGGAAAGGGGTGAGGTCAATAGTAGACAGTCTAAAGTTAAAGGTTTTGGGGGTTTGGGGAAGAAACCACAAAGACAGGGAGACTATTCCAGACATTGACCACTCTGTTGCTGAAGACGTATTTCCTGCAATCAAGTTTGGTGCGATTAACCTTGAGTTTGTATCTATTGTGTGCTCTTGTGTTATTATGGTTGAAGCTGAAGTATTCATTGACAGGTAAGTCATTGCAATGTATGATTTTATATACCATACTTAGATCAGACCGAAGACGGCATAATTCAAGGTTTTCTAGGTCTAGAATTTCAAGTCCGGTGGCATAAGGTATTCTACAACGAGTAGAGGAGTGAAGAACTCTTCTTGTGAAATATTTCTGGACTTTCTCAATTGTGTTCTGTCAGATACGTAATATGGATTCCAGACTGGTGAGCTGTATGAGCTCAAGATGGCAAACATATCCAACACACCTTCCTCCTTCTATTTTCCCTACAATAACTCTATAAGGTGAGTTGGGATGAGAGATTGTGACTGGCCCAAAGTCATCCAAATAGCTTTCATGCCTAAGACAGGACTAGAGCTCTCTGTCTCCTGGTCATTGGCCCAAAGTGATCCAGCCAGTTTTCATGCCTCAGGTTGGACTACAATTCACCATCTCCTGGAGATTGGCCCAAAGTCACTCAGCTGGCTTTCATGGCTAAGGCAGGATTTGAACTCATGATCTCCTGGTTTCTAGCCTGATGCCTTAAACATTACATCAGATGGGCTCTATTCTACAAAAATGGTCCATAATGCTTCCTGAAAGCTAACTTAGCATAAACACTGACCTTTTTTTGACTCACTTCTGAGATTCTGCATCCTGTTGTATTTTTACTAATTGTACTAATGAATAAGAATTCTATTCCTGCCAAATTTTGCTCTGTCTCCCAGTGCTAATTAGTAGGGCTGCTTTCAAAACCTTGGTTGTGTTTGTCTTTTAAGGAAGGGAGGGACTCACCTACAGATTTATCCCAGTGGCCACAACTTTGTTTCCTGCATAATTATCACCTTCAAATACACTCACAATTCTTGCTGCAGGCCATTCATTCAAATTACTTCACCCATCCCCTTGTTTGTGTTCTGTATTCTTGTTTGTTTTAGTCATGGACTATAATTTGGCACCACTAATTTGACCAATTAGAATCACAGTATTTTCATATTCTCAGCCTTACTAATCACCACTGTTTTCAAGTACTTTCTTCCCTCCTGAGGTCTGTTAAAGGAAAAACTGGAACAAGTTGGTTTTCCAACTCTCTTGTAGCACGTGGGTTGGTTTGTGTTTATTTTCTGCTGGTGGTGCTGGCCTCTGTCCAATATGAGAAACGAAGACTTGGTTTTTAAACACAAGGTTCAGAAATGCAGATTTCCCAAGCTTACAAGCTTTGGATATCTTCCTACTTGAACTTTGCTTCTCCCCATATTGTCTATGCTGAATATAAAACAAGATTCTTCATATGTGTAGTCAATACTGACCCAGAGGTTCAGTAACCATATACACAGATCTTTAATTCTAATTATTCACTAAAATTATATCCAATGTTTTCTCAGAAGTTCAAGGTAGTATGCATCATAACCTTCCTCCATTTTAAACTCCACAATAACCTTGTGAAATACATTGGGTTTTGTATAGAGTAGTGGTATCAAACTCGAGTCGTCACATCATCGTCATTTTTTTCCCCTTCATTAAACTGGGGGTGGGCCTGGCCAGCATGTGATGCATACAGCCCACAGGCCATGAGTTTGACACCATTCTCTTGATATAGAGAATAACTAGTCTAAAGAAAAACTTCTTAATTTCACAGCACATAGACAGATTTAACCATAGTTTCATCTGGGAAACTGCAAGTATCCCAGACCAAACTAAATTTCAAAAACAACGAAGATTTCCTGGAAGCCTGATATTCAGACAAAGCAACCATCAATAGACACATAGAGATAAACTACACTTAGACACCATTTAAGAGAGACAATAAAAAAGAGAAAAACACTCCCTATCAACAATCAACAATCAACACCCAGAGAAGCAGAGATTAACACCAAAATTAATACTAGACCAACAATCAAGCAGGAAACAATATGGTAGTCCAAGGAACTACCAACTCAAACAAATACGTTCTGTTCTGTCCTCACCACACATCAGTCTGTGTGCAGCTAAACCCACCTATCCTCCAATAAAACAGCCCATATGAGTAGATCTGAATGCTTTATTGAAAGAATAGGATATGGTGAAAATGGGAATACATACAATGAGAACCAAGTACAATATAGACAGTATTGATTTACTGCTGACCATAACAATTAATAATTACAAGTAATTTAAATCTTACCAGTGATGCTCTATGTGTGGGATGTGGGTTTGTCCTTGGATGATCATCTGCCACCAATTAAGATGGATTCTTCTTTGTGCTTCTGCCTTCTCCAAATGCTAAAGGAAATGGAGCCTGGCTTCCCAGCATATACTTGTTTTGAGAGTGCAGGTTGATGGGTAATGGGGTGGGGTCAGCTTCAAACAATATAACTGGTATTTGTCTTCATAGACATCAAACGAATAAGCTAACAGTAAAACAAACCAACCCAATGAAGGAACCACCAAGAACACTTCAATCAACACAGAAAAGGCAAGCCACTAGGATATAAAATGAGCATAAACCCCACCCTCTTCTAGAATTGAAGTGGTCACCTATTTGGGCAATGAAACATCTGCAAGAAAACAGCCAAGATCAAAGACCACGTGTCTAAAGAGCTTCCAGGTCAAAAGGTGGATTGGAACTCGAGTATCTATAAATATAGACAAACATTTTACCCACTGTACCACACAGGCTCTCAAAGTGGGTCCCTTCCTTTGACGAAAGTACTCTTGTGGGTTGTTTTGTCTTTGTGTCAATTCCCTCACAATTATAATCAATATTTACAATTATAAATGTATGTCAACCATTTTTGTAAAGAAAGCATGTTATATCTTAGTCTTTCAGCTCAAATGTCAGGGGTCATGTGACCAATCTTTGCACTCCAAGGGAAGAGGATATCTTTGTGTGTTATACCTGAGCAACAAAGATGAATAGGCTACCCTGTAGACTGTTCCATTCAATAAGGAAAAATTATTTTGTTCTATCAGCAGAATAAAAATTCTGTCATTTTACATCAAATCCTTTTAAAAGGCTAAAAAAAGATTTCTACTCTGTGCAAACCACAACCTAGGCCATTCTTCTCTTCCCTTAGTTGCCTTCTGTAATTGTACCTTATTAAAATAATAGGAGTAACCTGTTCTCAGTCAGAGAAATATTAACACGAAGACATTGAACAATTCAGATTTCCATTCTTGCTATCAGGTCTGAACCAACCTGGGTCTAGGACAACTCGCTACAGCCAATTCCCATGGCCATCTTGCCATGGCCATTTTGCCACAGCCAACTCACCATGGGATTACTTGCCATGGACTATTCCACACAGAATAACTCAAGTAAATAAATGTTATCCATTGCTTCATTGGGATTGTTTCCATTGCCAAAAATGGAAATAATGTTGAAAGAACAATGGTAGATAACATTGATTGTGTTGGGTTGTCCTACACAGAATTGTCCATGGCAAGTTGCTCCACGATGAGATGGCCATGATGAATTTGCTGCAGTGAATGGTCCCATTCCCTCCCTCCCTCTCTCCTTTCCTCCTTTCCTCCCTTCTTCCTCTTTTTTCTTTTTTCCTTTTCTTTTTGTCTAGAAATGTGCGACAGTCCACAAAATGTGTGCTATGCTAAATCATATTTAAACTATTTGGGTTCAAATAAGACATACACATTGTATAGTGCTGTATTAATATCTTCAAGTCTTTAAAAAGATGTCAGATTGTGCATCTATACCCCACTCAGTATTTACTGGTCCCATTATTCTGACCATGGATCACAGATAATTCTCTGAAATGTATGTCAACCATCTACTAACATCAGCAAAAGCTAGTTTCCTATTGATCCTAAATGGACCTTCTTTCTTTCCAGCCAAGAAAATCCATGGATCTCGGACATTATCTGCCAAATCCAGAAATTCCCTGTGGGTCATTTGCAGGTCTCTCTTCTTTCTTAAGCATGGATGTGGATTCCATCTTCACAAATGCTGCCACCATTGTGTTAAATGTATAGGCAATAATAATCTGGTTCTGCTGAAAATTTTCATTTTGTATCTTTCCCTCTTTATTTTTAACCGGGATGCTGTCTTTGTAAAGACTATTCTATAATCCTGTCTTACACAAAGAAATAAGCAATATTTATGCTAATCTATTTGTACAAAAATCATACAAGATATCTACCTTGGACATTAAAAAAACTTCTGAAATTGTTGGAACATTGCTAAGACATTATATGGCCTCCTTTGAAAAGGGTTTTAAGATATCTCTTTCTGTATAAATATGACCTTGTTAATTTCTGTTCAGCTCAAATGTTGGGTGGATGTCTTCATCAACATCTGATTTTTCTGATCCTATTTTTCTTTCTTTCTTTCTTTCTTTCTTTCTTTCTTTCTTTCTTTCTTTCTTTCTTTCTCTCTCTCTCTCTTTCTTTCTTTTTCTCTTTTTCTTTCTTTCTCTTTCTCTTTTATCTTTCTTTCCCTTTCTTTCTTTTTTTCTTTCTTTCTTTCTTTCTTTTTCTTTCTTTCTTTCTCTATTTCTTTTATTTCTCTTTTCTCTTTCTTTCTTTCTTCTTGAAAAGAGGAAGGAGAGAAAAAGATGCAGATACTGCTCCTATTAATGGTTACTTAGCCTGATATCAGTTTATCTTTTTGGAAGTTCACTTTCTTCACAAACTCCAACCCCACCCAACCCCCCCACACCCAGAATTTGCCCTTTGCCTGTCAAAATTCAGATTTTTAAGTATTCTCTGTTTAATAAGCCCTTTTCCTCTCCTCCACAAAGCGAGTACCTCACTGTTATTTTGCACACAGCATCCAGCCCAGACATGTGAGATGAAAGGATACTGAGCCAGTGTTACCTTAGCAACGGGGAGAAGATGAAACATTTTTAAGCCTCTTTTACCTTTTTGAGATCTTCCTTTCCATTTTAAGGCCGACTGACTTGAAAGAGGTACCTAAATATTACTGTCTGAAATATATAAAATAGCTATTCAAAAAGTACATTCTCCAGAAGTGTTAGACACAATGGCCTCCAGAAGTGTTAGACACAATGGGCACACAAAATAAATTAATATAGTCAAAATGAGCATGTAATTTCTCTCCTGCCCACTTATTTATATTACTTTTTCAGTACGTTGCTAGATAAATTGTTCTGGAAGAGGTAGCTAGAGGCTGGAGTTTGAAAGGTGGCCTCCCATGATTGAGATTACCTTCAAAAATTTAGGTAGGGACCTCAAAGTGCTGGGATCAGATCACAAAACTAAATTCCACTTCCAATAAATGCAATTCAATGTAATATATTAGATAGATTTAGCACAAACTGTATAATTAATTCCCCTGTAGTGATATTGGTTTTTCCTTCTTGTAATGCATACACCCACACAAATGTGTTTGTGTAGGGTGTACAGGGCTGACTTTTTGAGAAGATCAAGGAATCAAATTGAAGTTTCTTTTTTTAAAATTTGTTTTTATTAGGCTTTTTCACATTTTACAAATCTTATTCTCATTTTTAACAATACTGTGACATCATTATTACTTATACAAGTCACCATACATTTATATTCATTTATATACATTTATCTATGATTTTCTTATCTTATTTCTTATTCCTGTTGTTCAACCATTTGTACCAATTGTCCCAGATCACAAAGTACTCTTGACTCTTCTTTATCATTTAGCTCTAGAGTGAGTTTATCCATTTCAGCACATTTCAAATCTTTTGGATTACGAATTCCTCTGGTGGCATACTGTCTTGCTTCCAACATTGTGCAAATACAATCCTCGTTGCTGTTATTATGTGTAACATCATATATTTGGTCCCTTTTATTATTCCCAGAAGGAACAATTCAGGTTTAAACTCTATCTGGCATTCCGCTATTTCTTGCAACCAACTCCATATTTTGACCCAGTATCTTTGGGCTTCCAGGCATTGCTACCACCTATGGTAGAAGGTAAAATCGAAAAGTTTCAAAGGTAGTACAAGATGATGACTTTGTATATTAGCAAATCTTTGCTTTAAAAAGAATCCATCTTGAATAGACTTGAAATACCTATAGTAGCACCATGATAACAACTGAGTGATGGAATCTGAGGCTGAATTGAATGGAAGAGTGAAACAGCTGAGTAGCCTTGAGTCACTTGTGGGGAAAAAAGACGCTGAAGGGAGATCCTTCCTGAAACTTTACAGTATTTATATAGTAGTTACGCAGTGTGTGCTTTAGCTTGGCAAGATACCTGTCTATAGGCAAACAAAAATAAATGTAACCCCCTGATCAGTTCATCGGTCATTTCTAGTTCTTGCATCTTATAAGTTGATACATTTTGTCAGCCAGAAGAATTCTACACATAGACTAAATTGGACTTGCCCATGGTGGAATAAATAAATCCCTTCCAATTCTGTGAATCTTTGTGTTATGCATTGCTTCAATACAAAAGAAAACATCTATTCTGAAGTAGATCCATTCAGGATTTGTTTTCTAAGTTTCTAACTGAGCTCAAATGGAATCAATTGGCTGGCTTGCAAACCTTTTCTTCTTTTCATTTCACAAAAAAACCCACACATAATCATGCCATATAGATAATGGACTTGTACTTAAATTTGTTAAGTGCTTCAGAAGTAAGAAATCCATATACGTAGCTGCTATGAAAACTCAACAACAGATCATTCAACATGATGCTTTGGCAGGGACTCACTCTTGTAAAACAGTATTTTAAAGATTTGCATTTTACCTTTGATTGTATAATAAAGTTTATATAGAATTTTAAATTAAATTATATTATTTTTGATAAATAATTCTGTTTATTAGTCTTCTGAGGACCTACAACAGAGGAAATAGGGCAATGTTTCTGAAACTCTGTACGATTGAGATCCTGTAAAAGAATAAATATGTGCAAAAGTTCCCTGACCACAAGAATGAAGATAATTATTTCATGGGTAGTTTATTTTAGTATTTATTTAATTTTATTATTTTATTTAGAAAATTTATTTGCTGCACATGTTCTATCCAACAACTCTGGGTGGCAAATAAAAGTGTTAAGATAGAGCAGGAAATAAATACATTGGTTGCTTTATAATTCTAATTATAATACATATGTCAGGAGTTCTTAAATACTTTAGCAACACAAAGTAGTCTTGCACAGATGCAACCAGAAGAAAGGTACAGTTGAGCTCTGATGATATTCCTGCTTTGTGTGTGCAAGCCTAATTGGCACCAGATAAATTAAAATTGGAGCATTTTTGGACACATAACGATTCTAGGTTACATCCTCTCTTATCTCCTCCCCCGGGCTCTGCCTGTTCTTCTCTTACAAGGATGCCACAAACACTCTGTGAATTGATCCATCTGTCTAGATCAGAACAAACAGTTTAGCTAGCAAAAATATACTGAACAGAATAGAAGAGAATATAGAACAGAACAGAACAGAACAGAACAGAACAGAACAGAACAGAACAGAACAGAATAGAATAGAATAGAATAGAATAGAATAGAATAGAATTCTTTATTGGCCAAGTGTGATTGGACACACAAGGAATTTGTCTTGGTGCAAATGCTCTCAGTGTACATAGAAGAAAGGATACATTCATCAAGAGTCAAGAATCATAAGGTACAACACTTAATAATAATCATAGGGTACAATAAGCAATCAAATCATACTAATATGTATGTGGCAAAATTGGGCAAAAAGCAGAGAGACAGAGAGAGAGGGAGGGAGGGAGAGAGATGCATACACTCATGAACAAGAAATAATTTACATTTGTGGGGACTTAGCAAATAACAGCACAAGTTAAAAAAAGGTGTGATTGTGAGCTTAGGATGTTCTTTTCATACTGAACACATCTGAAAATGACTAGTTAAACATTGAAAATGTCCTTGACCAACATATCTAGTAAAGTTACTGTTGTGAATGAATAAATGTGTAATAAAGTTATCTTGAGCTTGAAGTCAAGTGCAGGGTTCTGGCCCTGCAGTTCTGATTGGCTGTTAAATGGCGAGATCAGATTGCTCCGTTCAGGAGAATCTTATTGGCCATTAATGAGCCGTTCTCATCGGTCAACGGAGCTAGCGCTCCCAGGTTTTCATTGGTTGAATAGTTAATAACTTGCCTATATAAGGAAGGCTGTAGCAGCCATCCAGTTTGAGCTGTCACACCATGTAAATAAAGAGTTTGAAGTTCACCATTTCACCGGCTCATCTCCATTATTTGCACCCATGCTCCAAACATAACACTGGTGACGAGGATGGGATTTGGAGACGTCAGAGCTGACTGAACAACCAAGAAGATAACCAAGCATGTGGCTGAAAATGCACAACGGCGGAACCATGTCCGGCGGCGTCATACCACCCGCTCCGTTCGACCCAGCGCAAGAAGACTGGGAGTCCTACATGGATCGTTTCCAAATGTTCTTGAAAACCAATAATTTGAAGGATGCCACGACCGGGAAGAAACGGGTGATATTCCTAATGCATTGCGGGCCGACCATATTCAGGATGGCCAAGGCCCTAGCAAAACCGGCTGAAGTGAAGGCTATGGACTGGGACGTCCTCGAACCCACTATGAGGGCCCACTATGCACCGACCGTACCAACGCTCGTAAGGCGGCACGAGTTCTACCAAAGAAACCAGCGGAAAGGAGAGAGCATTGCCGATTTTGTTGCAGACCTCCGAAACCTGGGAGGCCTCGCGGGTTCGCTGACCTGGAAGAGGCTTTGAGAGATCGAATAGTTCTAGGATTAGATGCACTAAACGTGCAGAGTAAGCTGATGGTGAAAGGCAACATCGGCCTTGCCGATGCCATCGCTGATGCTACTGCAGCAAAAGCAACCAGGAAGTCGGCTGCCCAACTGCGCTGCAACCGCGCTCCAGTACACCAACTGACTGGTGACATTTTACCCAAGTCAGAAGGACAGCTCTTGATGACCCACCATGAGGACCTCTCTTCATTGTCAGACAGCGACGAAGAAGAGGTCCACCAACTTTGGTCCGAATGGGACCAATGCCAGATATCTCAGTACAAATGCGCTGGTTGTGGGGCAAGCCACCCCCGATCAGAATGCACATTCCTCGACGTGCTCTGCCATGTGTGCAGGAAACGAGGCCATATCGGATGGGTCTGTAGAAGCCAAATAGGACCCAGCCAGCCCTCCAGGGGGGCTAACTATTGTCAACCGACAGGAAGCCGTCCTGTAAGGTGAGAACCAGTGAACCACCAATGGAACAACCACTCCTACAGAAACAAAACCCTAAACCGCCCCACTAAGCGAGAAAAGGCTCACCAAACTATCACAATTGGTCAAGCCTCCTCTCTGGATGCCAAGAAGATCCGAGTTAAAGTGGCCATCGAAAACCAGCCCTGCCTGATGGAAGTCGACTCAGGATCGTCCCTCTCGATGGTTTTCTGGAAGACCCTCAAGCAACTCATCCCTACTGTCTGGTGCCAAGACCTCCGATTCCAAAGACTCATACTCAAAGACTATCAAGGGAATCGGATTCCAGTCGTAGGATCCAGTCGAGTCTCATTCAAAAACTGCACAGCATACTTACCCCTGACTGTGATCGACAAGGACTGGCCTCGCCTGTTAGGCCTCCAATGGTTCACGCCACTCGGCATTGAAGTGGCAGGCATTAACCGAATTGGCGGCAGTGACTGGGAGGAGGACCTCGTCCATGAATTCAGGGACGTCTTCGCAGAAAAGCTAGGCGAGTACAAGGGGACCCCGATATCATTTAAACTTAATCCAAAAATCGCTCCCATCCGCCTAAAGCCTCGTCGAGTTTCATTTGCCCTAAAACTGAAAATCGACGAACAGCTTGATAAGTTAATAGCCCAGGGAGTGCTATAGCCAACCGATCACTCTCCCTGGGAGACCCCAATCGTGACACCCATTAAGCTGGATGGTTCGATTAGAATTTGTGGGGACTACCGAGCCACTCTGAACCACGCCCTACAGCAAAACGCATATCCGGTGCCGGTGGTGCAGCACCTCCTCCATTCCCTGGGGGGTGGAAAAGTCTTCGCTAAACTAGACTTAGCTCAGGCATATCAGCAACTGCCAGTTGATGAGAAAACGGCACAGGCACAGACGATCATTACGCACCGAGGTGCCTTTAAATGTACACAGCTCCAGTTCGGAGTGAGTGTGGCGCCGGGGATCTTTCAGAGCCTGATGGAAAGACTATTACAAAGGATTAAAGGCATTGTCCCCTACTTTGACGATGTGTTAATCGCGGCCCCTACTTCAAAAATTTTACGGGATCGCCTGAGGTTGGTTCTCCAGAAATTCAAAGACGCAGGTCTTAAAGTGAAGAAAAATAAGTGTAAGCTGTGTACAGATCGTGTCAAATTTTTAGGGTATTTAATTGACAGTCAGGGCATTCACCCTACCGATAGCAAATTGAGAGCAATAAAAAACACTCCCAGACCCCGGAATAAGGCCGACCTCCAGGCGTTTCTAGGCCTTATCAATTTTTATAACGTATTCCTGCCGCACAAAGCGACTGTCACTGAATTTTTACATTGTTTACTGGACAAAAAAGCAATTTGGGTATGGGGTCATTGAGAAGAGCAGGCGTTCCGTAATGTGAAAAAACTACTGACTTCTGACTCTGTACTAATGCAGTACAATGAGACCTTGACGTTAACTATCACATGTGATGCATCGCCTTTCAGAGTGGGCGCCATTTTGAGCCACGTATTGCCTAACGGTAGCGAAGCCCCTGTTGCCTATTTTTCAAAGACGCTTTCAAAAACTGAGTGAAATTATAGCCAGATTGATAAAGAAGCCCTTGCAATTGTGTCTGCTGTCAAAAGATTTCATGAGTACGTGTACGGCCGGGCTTTTACTATAGTGACTGACCACAAACCTTTGCTGGGAATAATAGCCGGAGATAAACCGACTCCCTATATTTTTTCTCCCAGAATGACTCACTGGTCAGAATTCTTGGCTGCTTATAATTATCGGCTGCAATACCACCGGGGAAAGCCATTCCCCACGCCGACGCATAGAGCCGAGCATCGCTTCCAGAGACTATCGACGACCCCACGCCCACAGTAACAACGTTGCAGATCGAGGTGCTTCGTACACCGCCATTAACCGCCCGTGATATCACGAGAGAAACAAAACGTGATCCCACCCTAGCATGAGTCCTCAGTTGGGTGGAACGTGGATGGCCATTGGACCAAGTACCAGACGACTTTGCACCATTCAAAAGTCGACAAACAGAGTTGTTTTCTCAAAAGGGCTGTATCATCTGGGGCGATAGAGTCGTTATCCCAGAGCTACTCCAACAAGCAGTACTGAGAACCTTGCACGATGGCCACCCCGGCATCGTGCATGAAAGCCCTCACACGAAGCTACGTGTGGTGGCCAGGCATCGACGAGCAAATCAAGACTTGGGTCAAAGCTTGTCATAGATGCCAGGAAGTAAGCAACGCTCCAACAAAGGCAATCCTAACCGAATGGAAGACACCGCGGGAACCCTGGTCCTGTATCCATCTGGACTTTGCTGGGCCAACCAAAGGCCACACCTTCTTGTTAACCGTTGATGCCTACTCGAACTGGCTCGAAATCCACCAAATGAGGAACACGACAACTGAAGCAGTCATTAAGAAACTGGAGAGACTGTTTGCAACCCACAGATTACCAGATGTTCTGGTATCCGACAACGGGCCCCAATTTACTGCGCTGTCCTTTGAACAGTACCTGGCGGACATGCGCTGACTTCGCCTGCGCATACTGCGGCCAACGGAAGGGCCGAGCGCATGGTACAATTCGTCAAGAAAACGCTACAAAAAGTGGACTATGACAACATCGAAGAAAAGATAAACCAAATCCTCTTTTTACAGCATATCACTCCACACAGCGTCACCAACAAAACTCCCGTCGAGTTGCTAATGGGACGAAAGCTCCACTCCCACCTCGACCGGTTACACCCAGAGTACGAACCGGAGAAACCACATGGATCCAGCAGCCGATGCCGTACCTTCCAGGTTGGTGACTTGGTGTTCGCTAAAAATTTATCGGGCGATCCATTGTTGGTAGAAGCGACTGTGGTCCATGTAACCGGCCCGAGATCATACCGAGTACAATGCCATGATGATGGACTATGGAAGCACCATAACGATCAGCTACGATCAAGGCTGCAATCAGGGATCTCTGAGTCTCCTGATAACCAAACTGAGGGGGTGGGGGGAGATACAGAGGAAGATGAACTGCAATGAGCAGAAAACCTTTTTGAAGGGAACGATAGCGGAACAGAAACACGAGAAGAGGAATCAGGGATTGGAGTAAGCTCACCTCAGGGTGATACCGAAGAGGTTGGTGACAATGAAAACTCAAACTCAGAGTCAGAGACACCCCTTTCGCCAAACAATGCTTTACCTCAACAAGAGTGCAGCCAAATACCGGGTGCACAACGAAAATTAAATAGACTAACAAAACAACCGTCCTACCTCAAGGACTACGTAACCGCACCCTGTAAATGGAACCCAGGGGGAAGGGGTGTTGTGAATGAATAAATGTGTAATAAAGTTATCTTGAGCTTGAAGTCAAGTGCAGGGTTCTGGCTCTGCACTTCAGATTGGCTGTTAAATGGTGAGATCAGATTGGTCCGTTCAGGAGAATCTGATTGGCCATTAAACGAGCCATTCTCATTGGTCAACGGAGCTAGCACTCCCAGGTTTTCATTGGTTGAATAGTTAATAAGTTGCCTATATAAGGAAGGCTGTAGCAGCCATCCAGTTTGAGCTGTCACACCATGTAAATAAAGAGTTTGAAGTTCACCGTTTCACTGGCTCATCTCCATTATTCGCACCCATGCTCCAAACATAACAGTTACTTTTTTCCCTTCTTCATCATTGGTTTATGTATGTTTGTTCTCTTTCTTCTTGTTGAGCTATATGGATGATTTTTTTTAAAAAAATAAAGCTTTTCTCCTTGAGACAGAGATCTAATAGTTCTGAAGAGGATACTAATACTGCATTGAATGAATGAAACTTTGGAAACTATTTTTTTTTAACTAGGCTTATATTTATTCTAAGGGGGTGCAGTGGCTCAGCAGTTAAAGAAGCTGAGCTTGTCAGCTGGAGAGCTGACAATTCTGATTTGAGACCTCTGCATAATGTGGTGAACTCCTGTTCTTGCCTCCCAGCTCCTATCTATTTAGCACTTCAAAAGCATGCAAATGTGAGTAGATTAATAGGTATCACCAGTGGGAAGGTAACAGCATTCCATGCGCTTTCAGCATATAGCCCAAGCTGGACATGTGACCATTCAGACAATGATGGCTGCCTCGGCCAAGAAATGGAGGTGAGCATCATGCCCTAGAGTTGGACAACTGGGCAGGGAAATCTTTACCTTTACATTTCTGCTGTCTAATGTTTGCCCATCTCTGCCTTTGTTAATCTACAAATGCAAAAAAAAAAAAAAAAACCAATTTTTCCTTCTTTCCTGCAGGATGTCCTGAATAGTTTTATCCTTGACTCTTATTTGGAATCTGCTTTAATAAATCCCTTTATGAAGAATATTTCTGCCTTCGCTGAGATATATTTGGTTAGAATAGATGTATCTGCAATTCACAAATTAATAAAAGATTAATTTTTTGTTGTTGTTTTTTTCACAAGAAAAATGTCTCAGAAGGACTGAAGATCAGAACAATGATTTGTTGTCCATGATTTTATATGCTCTTATGACAATGGTCTTGCTTTGTGTTATTTCATTGTTTTGGGTTTGCTCGTATAATAGAGGTAACCGAAGCATTTGAAGTGAAAACCAAGCAGTTGCTATTTATTTTTATTTATTTATTTATTTTATTTGGTTTGTTAATTGCTTTCAAGATAATAGGTATAAGTATAAACATAATTATGAATTCATGGATACATATAAGAAAAATAAAAGAAACAATAGGACAGGGATGGTAGGCACATTGGTGCGCTTATACATGCCCCCTACAGACCTCTTAAGAAAGGGCTGAGGTCAATAGTAGACAGTCTAAGGTTAAATTTTTTGGGGTTTGGGAAAGAAACCACAGAGTCAAGTAGAGTATTCCCGACATTGGCTACTCTGTTGCTGAAGTCGTATTTCCTGCAATCAAGTTTGGTGCGGTTAACCTTGAGTTTGTATCTATTGTGTGTTCTTGTGTTATTATGGTTGAAGCTGAAGTATTCATTGACAGGTAAGTCATTGCAATATATGATTTTATACACCATACTTAGATCAGACTGAAGACGGCATAATTCAAGGTTTTCTAGGTCTAGAATTTCAAGTCCGGTAGCATAAGGTATTCTACAACGTTTTTGGCGTTTGGAGAAGAAACCATAGTCAGGGAGAGTATTCCAGACATTGACCATTCTGTTGCTCTGTTGCTGAAGTCGTATTTGCCAATATGCAAGACAGAGCATTTATTTGTTGAGATTTGAAGTTGCCATTTGTTTGACCATTCTGATACATAGTCAAGATCTTTTTGAAGGGTAGCAGTATTGTCTGTGGTGCTTTACACTGCCAGTGAAAGAACACAGTTGCTCTTAATATGATCACAGAGGTCATTTCTTTTTTTTCTTGTTGTTGTTTTTCCCTCTGTAAATGATATGCCCTGACAATACACTGTATTCAAAATGTTTATGGAGAAATATGTATATATATTTAAAAAAGGAAGATACCTTTTTTTTGGAGCGGGTGAACTAAAGGAAGACAAATTCCTTTCCCCTTCAATAAAAAGCACTGGAATCAGCATCTTTCATTGTCAAATAATATTAAACTCTTGGTGGTCCTAGGTTGTACTAACAGAGGTATATAATCAAGATCATACAAAATATCAATATCAGTTTATAATGCCTTGGTAAAACCACACTTGGAATATTGCATCCAGTTTTGTTCACCATGATTTAAAGAAAGATATTGAGACTCTACAAAGAGTATAGAGTACATTGAAGAGCAACAAAGATGATTAGGGAACTGGAAACTTAAACATACGAAGAACAGTTGAAGGAATTGGTTATGTCTAGTCTGATGAAAAGAAGGATCAGGGGTGACAAGATAGCAGTCTTCCAACATCTCAGGGTTTGCCACAAAGAAGATAGACTCAAGCTATTCTCCAAAGCACCCGAAGGCAGGACGAGAAGCAATGAATGGAAACTGAAGAAAGAGAGAAGCAACCTAGAACTAGGGAGAAATTTTCTGACAGTGAGAACAATTAACCAGTGGAACAACTTGACTCCAGAAGTCAAGTTAAGAAGAGATTGGATATCTCAACATCAGGCAGACAGAATGTTCAGTTTTCCAGGAAAGATAGACCTGCTTTTGAAACCAGTTTCTGACACATTTCATGGCAGTCTGTTTCTAATTCCTGAACCCCCAAAAGAAATCTGAATACCACAAGGTATCCCCCCCCCAATTTAGATCATTCATCTACCTGATAATTCTCGAGGATTCACTGAATTTGCAAGCAGACTACTCACTTGAACGAAAGATTAAGCATACGGCTATGATATTATTAGCCTGGACTCCAGACTGAATTTATGTCATGACCGCTGGTTACAGAGATAAAACAGTTAGCACAAAGGTGCTTTTTCCAAAGGCAACTGGACTTTCTTTTTTTTTTCCTTAGAGATGTTTTTCTCATCATCTATTGTAAATTCTGACTGAATATGGAAAATGGAAGGATTTATATTCCTTCTAGTCATCTGGTCAATAACTCCAAGAGTCATTGAGGCCACTAAAAGGTTTATCTGTGTCTTCAGGGTCACCTGAATATTGCAAATGGGCGTGGAGCCCTCTGGGAACTGGTGAAAGGTCTGTGTTATAAATAAGAGATAGGTGATGACTTAGTTGTCGGAGCTTCATCATTGGAAGCTTTCAAGAAGAGATTGGCCTGCCATTTGAGATGTAGATTCTCTTGCTTGGTCACTTCCAACTCTGTTAATCTGTAGATATCATATCCTTCCCCCTCTGTTGAATCCTTCCATTCTTCACCATTCAGTCACAACTGAAGAAGCTTTTTGGAAGAGAAGCAAAACGTCTTCAAGGGAAAAAAAAACCAAGAAAGTCCAGTTGCTTTGGAAAACCATGACTTGAATGACTAAGAATCTCCACAGAGAGACAACCATGATGGTCTGATCATCATGACCTGGATCTATCATTATCTATTATCATCATCTATGACCTGGATGACTGAGAGTCTCCATAGACAAACTTAGCATTATTACAGCTTTACAGCAAGCTGCATTTCATTGAATCAGATTTAATAGATTAGCTAAAACTGAGTGGTTTTTACAGACCTCTGTAAAATATATGTCTTGTTTTACAAGATGTATGTGCTGGACTCATGCAAGCCTAATAAGCCGATATCAAAAAAGCTGCATTTGAGTAATGGGTAAATCAGAAAGGTGAGCAATTTTCTTTGCTTTCCTAGATTATCAGATCCTTCAGACTGCCAAATCCTACACCCTCAAACAAGGGTTTGGGGGGGGGGGGAAGGAAATTAAAATTTAACCAGGCCGTTCAAATGACCAGTCTGCAAGAGAACAAATCAGCTGCTCATAATTTAAATACAGCTCCGAATGAATAACCAATCACACAACAAACTGACCATACTGGGACACAAGACATTTATAAGCTAAGGAGAATAGGATAAGAACATCCTGCTGATCAGTGGTAGTATCCATTTATTTTACTACTGGTTCTGTGGGTGTGGCTTGCTGGGCATGACAGGGGAGGGATACTGCAAAATCTCTATTTCCACCCCATTTCAGGGGAAGGATACTGCAAAATCCCCATTTGCTTCCCACCTCACTAACCTGCTTTCCATCTCTATTCTCCTGTGCAGGGCAACCAAAGAAGACCCAGCCAATCAGCTGAGACTTGGGAGGCAGATAACAGATGGGGGTGGGGCCAATCAGAGGTGGTATTTGCCAATTCTCCAAACTACTCAAAATTTCTGCTACTGGTTCTCTGGAATTGGTCAGAACTGGCTGAATACCACCTCTGCTGCTGCTGATGTTACCTGGTAACAAAATGTTCAGCAACTAAATTGAAACTTGCTTGGAGAGCAAACCACTGCCAAAATTTAAATTCTAAGTTTCAATAGCTTTTGAAAGCCAAAGTGTGCAAGGAGATGCAATCTAGGTGATACACTTAAATCTTTAGGTTGCAACAAAGAGATGCAGGTAGTCCTTGACTTACAACCACAACAGGGCCCAATATTTCTGTCACAAATTGAGACAATTGTTAACTGTTTGCCCCATTTTTTACAACCTTTCTGGCCACTGTGAAGTGAATCACTGCAGTTGTTAAATTAGGAACACGGTCGTTAAGGGAATCTGGCTTCCCTTTTGACTTTGCTTGTCAGAAGGTCGCAAAAGGGGATCATGTGATCCTGGGACTCTGTGACCATCCTAAATATGAACCAGTTGCCAAGCATCCAATTTTGATCATGGAGGATGCTGCAACAGTCGTACGTGTGAAAAACAGCCCTAAGTCACTTTTCCCCCCATAACATTGTAGTTTTGAACAGTCACTAAATGAATGCTTGTAAATCGAGGAATACCTGCATTGGAAGCAGTTGGTTAAGATATTGGAAAAATCAGAGAAATTTAGATGCAGGCATCAATTAATAATGGGCCTCCTTCAATTACTTTGAGCCAGCCCCTACCTCTCAGCCCAAATTAAATAACGCTTTGCTTGTGGGGAGACCTCCTGAGAATATTACCTTAATTTTCTAAAACAAGTTTAGTAAGAAATAGATATTCTGAGAAATAATCCAATTGGTTTACTTTGGACACAGAAACTAAATAAGCTTAGGCCTATTTGCCCTTGAGTTGGAAAGTTGCCAGCTAATGTCAGAATGGTTAATTAGGTTGGAAAGTTAAAATAAAATCCTGAAGGAGAAGGGAAAAAAATAACTTTTTGTTGGGAAAGCTTTCTTAATAAGCCATAGTCAAGTTTGACTCAAGGACATCTTTATCTTTTCATCCACCCACCCACCCCCAAAAAACCAGGACTAAACAACTGTTGTGTCCCTTCAGCAGCCAGCAGAGCTCACAGCAGATTCAGACAATGAGGAAGTTGGGGAGGAACATGGGCCAGTCCTGGGGTCTGGGGAAGGCTCTGGTGAGTGCTCTGCATTGGAGGCAAAGATGGGGACAGGGCTGTTTGACAGTAATCAGCTGCCTTAGGAGTCAGACACTAGTGAGGCAGAAGAATGGCTGGAGCCTGTTCCAGTGTGCACATGCACAGAGTTGCCAGATGAAGGGGAAAGCTAAGGAACAAGCGTCGACTTGGGAATTAAGCCACAGATGGATGATGAATGGCCCCTCTCCTAGGGAATAAAAAAGGAACAAAAGGAGAGTGCAGCTTTGCAGGAGACAATTAGTTGACTCCTGCATGCTTGCCAAATATTGTGGTGTCTAAAAGATAGTGGCCTGGCCACTCTCCAAGCCTGATAAAGGTCTGTAATTGTGAACTATCTTGAAAGACTGTTGGCTGGGACTTTGCTGGAGAGGAATTCACTGTAAATTAAATGAAAGGGGTTTATCGGGATGAGGACTCGACTTCATGCGGTTGGGGAAGCCTAAGTTGGAACAACAACTTCCTTCTTTTGCTACTTTAGGAAAATTAAAGCCTAGAAAGCAGTCCATAATAATCATCTCTCTTTCCTCTGACCTGTAGGAGGAAGGAAACAAACAGGCATTATGGCTGCAAACGCTGAAAGATGGAACAGTTTGTCAATGCTGATGCCACGTAGCATCTGATACAATCGCTTTTATTGCCTGCCTAAAGGGACACTGTCCTTCCCTTTCTCCCTTTTAGTCCTTGACATGTAGAGCGAAGCGTGACCATGTTTGGGGCAGGAGCTTAGAACACAGAGCCTTTCTTTGTGTAATCAAAGCAGAAGAGCAATTAATGTACTCAGCTAAATGCTTGCTGCTGCTAGAATTCATTACCCAGAATCAATGCTTCAGAAAGTTAAACATGCAGTCTCTCCATCAGCATAAAATCTTCCTGGAAGGAGATGACTTTGTATATGTGCATCACTTCTTCCTCTTTACCTGTGAAGGGACCACAGGTAAAGACAACCGTTTGAAGATAATAATCCTTGAACCGTAGGTTTTCAGCAAAAAAGGGGGGGCAATTTAAAAAGAGAGGAAAATAGCATTGAAAAAGCCAGATATCCCAGTAACGCTCTTGTATAATCAAGGACCCACAAAAGGAAACAATCCATCAACACAAGAAATAAAGAAAGCAAAACAAGTAACCTTAGATTGTAAAACTAAAATGTGAGTTAAATACAGTAAAGGAAAGAAATGACTGCTGTTAGGGAATGGTAGATGATTGGTGTTAAGTTCTGAGTGTGGGCGCGAAGATTGGAGACGAGCCGGTGAAACGGTGAACTTCAAAACTCTTTATTAACATGGTGTGACAGCTCAGCTCAATGGCTGCAATGGC
>BHEV01030925.1:0-18404 GCA_004319985.1 Emydocephalus ijimae
ATTCTCTGCCTCCTGAGTCCCAGCTGATTGGCTGGGTCTTCTTTTGTTGCTCTGCACAGGAGAACGGAGCTGGAAAGCAGGCTGGTGGGGTGGGGAGGGAATGGAGATTTTGCAGTAACCTTCCCCCAGGAGTGGGGAGGGAATGGGGATTTTACAGTGTCCTTCCCCTGCCACGTCCACCAAGCCATGCCTACTAAGCCACACCCACAAAACAGGTAGTTAAAAAAAATTGAATCCCACCACTGGGCTGCATACTATACAAAGTTTTACATCTTGTTCCCAAAACATGCTTGATGCCCCAATTTATGTTGTAGCCCATGAAGTCAAGCTAGCTAGATTAAAAGTTGTGTTTTGGGAATACAAAATTTTGATTATTGTACCCATTTCGTATTTAGCATATGCTTTTTTTAAAAATTTCCCAGTAAATAAGACACTGACTTTTTCAGTCGCTGTCTCTCTGCTATCTTTCCTAGAGCTTTAGATATGCACATGTCCTTTCAGCATGACTTAAGTGTTGGAATTAATTTATTTCAATTTCATCTTTAATTTATCAGATTTGGTACAGCCACCCGCTTCAGAAAAGTAGGCTTTGAAAATCCCCTAAACAGTAAAACAATTGAAAGAGTTCAAACCCACACAAAGAGGGAGCCAGGATTTAAAAACAAACAAACAATTAGAACAGAAGAACAGAATGGGGGAAAAATGACAGAGGCCCCCAAGGAACATCTCCTCTGTCCCACAAGATACCAAGATTTAATTCAACGAAACTGGTGAGCATATTTTGCCCAAATATGCAGTGGTCAGAAACAACTGAAGAAAAGCAAGCCATTATTTCAATTAGTTCAACTCTGTGTATAATTAGATCTATTCGGGGTTAAATCTATTCTCCAAAGAGGCAAATAACTTGGATCAGTTAATTTCTTCTTGGTGGTCCCATAACAGGCTAACTTTGCCCCTTAAGAGTGTTTTCAGTTCAGTGTTATTATGTTTTTATCATTGCTATTATGTTTTATATTGTGCTGTGATAAATAGTAACAAATAAGTAATGAAGGCCAGTTTCCCCACAAATTCGTCATAAAGTGTAGTCACATGATCACAGGGAGGGAACTGAAAGTGGTCATAAATGTGGCCTGGTTGATGAGCAACCAAAATGCAGTCATGTGACTCTGGGTGGGGCTTTATTAGAACTTCAAAATTGAATTGTAAGTAGCTTTTGGGGGAGAGTCACTTGTAATTTCAAACACTTACAAAGCAATCAGTCGTAAGTCAAGGGCTACCTGTATATAAAGGAAAACAAGTATCAGGATCAGAAAGGAAAGAATCCCTGAGGATTTTACTCTGCTAGTCTACTACAGGGGGTAGGTAATGTTCACCTCTGTTTCAAAGCCTTTGAATCAGTGCTATTGGAAGACATTTCCACAGTCATGTGGCCAGCATGACATCATGGAGCACTCATTTTCCCAACTGAATGGTACCTATTTATCTACTTGCATTTGCATGCCTTCACTCTTCTAGCAGGAGCTGAGAGGAGGATGGGAGCTCACCCCATCACATAGTGCTTGGGTCTCAAACCTGGGCTAATGGCTTTCCAGTCAAAAGTCCAGCATTTTTTTTTTATTAAAACAATTTTATTGATTTTCAAAGACAATACACAAACAAACAAAACATAAAATATAAAAACATGGAACATCTTTCCTGAAAGCTGCTTGATCCCGGGTTAGAACTCTTCGTACAGACACAAATTCAAATTCATATTCATTTTATATACCATTCCATATCTTATTACCATTTTCAATTTTCTATATAACTTCTCACCTCTTTTAACTTTCTTAGTTTTATTTTATTTTTCTCATCTCAGTTCAAATCATAATATTTATTATTCTTTGTCTGTTCTGTTTCCAGCTATCCATTTATCTTTTTTCTTTAAACAAAACTTCTCCTGTACACTGATTGGAGTATGACGCCTTTAACTCTTTCCCTTAAATTTATAATACTTAATATAATAAATAACTTGCATGTTATGTATTATAAAAGTCCAGCATTTTAACTGCTCAGCCACCATGCCACCAGGATGATTAGAAGTAACATCTTATTACTGCCTATTGTAGTGTATTTCAACATTATTGGTAGTTAACAAGTTACAAAAGTTATAATATTCTCTTGGGAAAATAACAGAATAACAGAGTTGGAAAGGACCTTGGAGGTTTTCAAGTCCAATCCCCTGCTCAGGTAGGAAACCCTATACTGGGGTCCCCAACCTGAATGTTGCGCCCCACTACCGGGCCATGGCCTAATCCCCACTGGACTGTGTGAGCAGGCGGCTGTTGAACATGTGTATGAGTGCACAGATGGTCACCCTCATGTAAGCATCACTGTGCGTGTCGCATAAGCTTTGGCACCACTTGCATGAGTGTCGTTGCGGGTAGTTGCGGTCCCACTCACATGAGCATCTTTTGGTCGCAATCCCACTCATGCGAGCCTTCTCGCAGATGCTTGCAGCCCTACTTGTCACCGCGAATGTTGCAGAGGAGATACAATCATGAAAGAGCCATATTTTGAAAATGTAAGCACTTGGATTTTGCTGTAGCAAATACATTACAGACAGGGGTGGGATTCTACTGGTTCGAACCGGTTTGGGCAAACCCCTTGCTCCAAAGATCAGCTGGCAGCAAACTGGTTCTCTGCGGCAAGCATATGGACCTGCCTGCCCGCTCCTGCTCTTTCCTGTCCTTTACTTCCTTTGTTTAGAGCACAGCTGATTCACGCGGGAACTGTTTTATTTGCAGGGACTCCTGTAGAAGTTAAGTATTAGAGCTTTTCTAAACGTGGAGCAAGCAACCATAAGGAGCATGCAATCACCAAACCGGTTGTTATACCGATGGAATCCCACCCTAATTACAGAGGTTGCTCAGCACAGGCTGAGGACTGCAAATTTGGGCAGAGAAGCTACAGGACCACAAGAGAAGCTGCATCAAACTTCAACTCCTTGGAGATTGCCTTTAATAGACTCCTTTCAGTTGAGGTCTTCCTGTTCTATTTCCCCAGATCTGGAGGTTTAGGGAAGGAAGCTAAGTCACTTCCACAAACGTAATGTTATGAAGACACCCAAAGGTGCTTTTTCAAGAGGCAATTGTACTTTCTTATTTTTCTTCAAAGACGTTTCACTTCTCATCCAAGAAGCTTCTTCAGCTCTAACTCCATGGCAGGGAAATGGAATATAACCTTGCAGAGAGCTGGTTATAAATCCTTCAATTTCCCCACCATTCACTCAGAGCTGAAGACGCTTCTCGGATGAGAAATGAAACATCTTCAAAGAAAAACAAGAAAGTCCAGTTGCTTCTTGTAAAAAGCACCTTTGGGACAACTATGACCTGGATGACTGAGAATCTCCACGGACATTTATGAAAAGAGACATTAGTAAGAATAGAAAGATTTAGAGATCAGGTAAGAGCATGTATGGGGCAATGGTAGTTTAGCAATTAAAGACACTAAGCTTTTAAACAGACCGCTTCTTATTATTTGCTCCAACTCTGCCAACCTAGCAGTTCAAAAGCATGCAAATGTGAGTAGATAAACATGTGCCACTTTGATGAGAAGGTAACAGCATTCTGTGAGTCTCAGCATATAGTCATGCTGGCCATATGACCATGGAAATGTCTTCAGACAATGCTGGCTCCCTTGGCTAAGAAATGGAGATGAGCACTGCCTTCTAGAGTTGGAAACAACTGGACAAGGGAAACCTTTATGGACATGTATACACCAACCAAAAATTGAACCTACTACATGCAAACCACAAGCTTTACCAGCAAGAAAAAGGAGCAAAAGTAGATTGATGATACCCAGCTGAACATCTCCGCTCCTAGCAAGTTAAATGATGCTGTGGATATCTCATCCTGCTGTCTGGGAGCTGTGAGGGTTTGATGGGGAACAAAGGCTTCAACTGAATCAAGGCAAGATGGAGTGCTTTGTGTTTTGAGGCTTCTGGTTCTGGGAATATGACAACTTTGGTGCTGGGTGGGGTTGCACAGTACCCAAAAAGAACCTGTCTACAATTGGGAGGTCTTCCTGGACTTACAACTCCTGTTCAGTGAGGAGATGGCAGCTGTGGCTAGAACAGCATTGGCACAACATCATATTGTGTGCCAGTTGCATCCATTCCTCGATTGAGGGGCCCTACGCATTATCATTTATATCCTAATCACTTTTCATTTGGACTATTCTAATGTGCTTTACATGGGACTGCCCTTGAAAACTATCCAGAAACTTCTGCTGATGCAAAATTAAGTGGGATGAATAACTTATGTGTATCTCTGATAGAACACATGTTATCTCTCTGCTTTGTGGGCTGCATTGATTACAGTCTCTTCCCAGATCCAATTTAAAGTGCCCTTTTAGAGCCCTTCATAGCATAGGATTGGATTCCTCGAGGAACCATCTCTCCCTAATTATATCTGCCTGTACGACAAGATATAGCAGAGAGGGCATGCTACAGATACTATAAAAAAAGAATAGAGCTGTAGGTGGAGTTAAGTGCATCATCGGTTTAGAATCATTACATTCCCACAAATGGTCCAAGTCCAACCCCTCTTGAATTCTACTGACTTTTATCTGGTGCCCATTTAGTATTGAACTATAGTTGACTAGATTCTTGCATATATGTTTGAGCAATAAATCTTCCTTGGTGCTCTCTGACTTTGCTTGTTTTCCTGCAGATATTTCATTACTCAGACTAGGTAACATCATCACTAGCCTTGATGATGCTACCTGGTTTAAGTAAGTAAGTAAGTAATGAAATATCTGCAAGAAAATAAGCAAGCTCAGAGAGCACCAAGGACCCCTCATTTCAACCCTGAGCTACAAATATTCTCCTTAATTGCAAATAAATCTTCTGAACTGCAATTTAGTGTATGTGCCTGATGTTTTGCACCTGACAAATCCTGTTGGTTAGGGAGCTACATGTGGCAGGCCCTAGGCGGCAGCAGGGGGGGAGGGGGCTTTTTTGTTGTGGCCCTTGCAGAGAGAAATTTTCTTCCTCCCTGTGATGACCCAGAGTGTAACACAAATGTAACAAAATCCAAAATGTAAATAAATGTCCTTTAATGCCTCCAACTTGGCCCCACTATTCAATAATTCTCAGTTGGAGATAAAATGTACTCAAAAATAGTCTTCAAATACAGTCCGAACTTAATGAGCAGATAGAGGTGAAATAACAAACCAAACAAACTACAATGATGAAATTTCCACAATGGAACAGTATTTACCAAATTTAAGAAGATAACAAGGCACAGTCTGTTGGAAGGACGCCAACCAAGTTAACCTCAAACCAAAATAAAACACGCTTTGGTCTCCAGCATTCGCCAGAACTCAGGTTCAAGCTCTTAAGGCAGTTCTCACACCTGCAGCCCATGAAGAGGATCAAGGCCCTCTCCTCCTGAGAAGACCATATCTCTCCTTATCCTCTCCTCCCTGCTTACCCTAGGATGGAGAGGGAATGGGCCTGGGTCCTCCCCTGACTGCTCAGCCGGCCTCTGCCCTTCCCCAGCCTCCGCCACAACCTCCAGAGCCACACTTCCATTCCCTGTCAACTGTTCCTCCTCTCCCTCAGAGTCGGTCTCCACTAGGGCCATGACACTCCTGATTTGAGTTTTGAGTGTCCGAAGGTCCCTGAAGATGTGGTTATGCCAGCAAGTTTGAGGTTCCCAGCAGATGGATGAACTTGTGAGATGGCTCCATTCACATCCCTTTGTCTGTCATTTCCTTGTTTTGTTCTGTTTTTATAGCTATTTAATGTTTTTTATAATTAATGATAATTGGTTTATGTATTTATTTGCTAGCTTAGTTTTGTTGTATGTCACTCAGAGTTGTTTTTAGTGAGGTGGGGGAGGGCTATAAAAAATTGATAACAAACAAACTTAATGTTTTAAAAAGGACACATACTACATACTGTGTTCCAGCTTCGTATTTACAAAAGTGATAAGACAGTATCTGACAATTACAACATCACTTCTAGAAGTGACATTCACACAATTAAATGTCCCTTCACAGAATTAAAATAAATGAACATCATTTTTAAAAAGCCTCAATGACTTAACTGGCTGGGGGAGGGGGAACAAAACCTCCTTATCTGCTAAAATAAATAAAAAGAACTTTCTCCCAGCAAGGATGCACAATCTCAGCAAGAATTGAAAAACACCGTGAGTTCACTTCAGAGCAGTAGGTGCGTTTCAAAAAAGTTTGCCACTGGTTCGGTGGGCGTGGCTTGGTGGGCACACTTTGCATGTATGCACACATTTTGTGTGGGCCAAACACGCACTTTGCGCAGGCGCAGAGGCTTTCTGACTCAACTTCTGCACTCTCTCTGTCACTTCAGCAGCTGACGTGTGGAAATCTGCTTTGCCCCCGCAAAGCAGCTGCACTTCAAAAGCAGGGAATAAAAGTCAGTATGCGAGCCCGGGCAGGCGAGTAGGCCCAACAGCAGAGTGTCTTAGAGAACCGGTTCGGTCTCCGCTGCTCTTCGGTGCTACCGATACACCAGAACCGGACCGAACTAGTAGAATACCACCTGTGCTTCAGGGATACCGTGAATCCAGATTCTGAAGCGATCTCCTTTGAGATAGGGCTGTTAGCCTTGGAAGCCATTTTTTCAGAGGGAGTGTACAGGGTCTTGTCAAAGGACCCTGTGTCAATCCCCATGGCTCCCTCCTCGATCGTTGCCTTCTCTTCCATCTTCCCTGAGTCTTCACGCCCAACTGGAGGCACCCCTCCAGTCACTCCCCTCCAGGTGCAGGGCAAGTTGTCCTTGACTCTCTGAGAAAGAATGTTGTGTCTAATCTACTACCTCACTATGAAATTCCCCCTCTCAAATTCCCAGGCACTGAATGTGGCAGCCTTGAAGCTTCCAAGTAAAAAAATGACTTCCAAAATGGCTGATAGGGACTATGTCTTTTGACCCCTATCAAAGGAAGCAGCGCGATGAGACTCTTTCTCTGACCAGACCTGAATCCAGCAGAAAACCAATCAAAGCTAATAAAGTGATTATTTTAACCCGACTCAGTTCCAGAAGACAGAAGGTACTGCCCTGTAAAGCTTCCACAAAAAGATTCATCGATCAAAGCAAAGTATCTCTTTGGAAGTTCCACACAGCTTTAAACTGGATTCCCTAGTCCCAGTTCTGCAGCCTGTGTAGCAAAATAATGTTGCTTCATCCTTGTGCCCAAAGACATTCTAATTTTTCTTCTTCTTCTTTTTCCCCTCCTGCCCTCCATACACCCATCAGCCATGCTTTTGATGAAATTCTGTAGAACTTCAGCAGCAGATTTTCACAAGGATCTATGATGGGGGAAAGGAGTCCTACGGTGTTTTATCTTCAAAGTCTGCCAAGCTTTATGGCTTAGGTCCCTGCTCCCAACTTGATATCGTTTCAGATGAATAGGACTACAATTCCTATTCCTCCCCCCTCCACCAGTCAATACCAATCAACAGATGGAGTATCAGGTTAGAAAAGGCTGATCTAGATTGTTAACAACAGCATCAACAGCATGGGAATTCCAGAAGCAGATTCTGAAACTTATCCTTCTCAAAACTTTCCTTGCAACGATTCAGACTGTAATCACACGACTGTAGGAATGGTATTGCAGGAAAGTTCCCAATCCCAGAATGAAATATTTTTGTATTCTTAATATTAAAAAAAAAGAGGCAGAATAGAATATTTCCCCTGAAGGGGAAGAGGAGAGATATCTTCTGAAAGGAAGAAAGTGGCCCCAGTCTTTTTGCTTTAGGAAAACAGCTTCAAGCAGAAGCACGAAGAGGCTAGTCTTTAGGAATGGAGATTTTGTATCCATCAGAAAGACTGGGCCGTCTGTTCAGAAACAAAGAGCAGCCAGAAACTCTGAATGAGCAACACAATAGGCAAGGAGCTGAAGCTGACAAGATTAGTTCAAAAAAAACAAAACACCTAGGATTTACATTTCCCCTTTTGCCTGTAGAGCTACCCATGACCTCTACATGACCCCATAGGAATCTGACAACAGCCATTAAAATATCAAAGGACAGGTTCTTACACCTATACTGGCATTTCAATCACAAAACCCCCAAGAATGTATGGAAGCCCACCTACTCTCAATTTCATTTTGACAGCTACCCTAGAAACATGCTTCTGTCATTGAAGTTTCTGATTACCAACGAACGGAGATCTTCTTTCCTGCAGTCTGCCTCCATTTTATTTCCAGCATCTTTCTCTCAGCTTGGAACTAGACCTGATTTTTCTTCCAACTGTATGCTGGCTGGAACTTTGAGAAACATCTGTAAGTAACCACTTGGTCCGCCCCACTACAACTTTAAATGGTTGCTGAGTGAGGGGTCACTATGCAAGGACCATATTTAAAAGCTGCTGAAGCACATTTGGTATTGGTTTAACAACCACATATTCATTTAGCAGATCTTTTGAAATGGCGCAGTTCAAAAATGTGAATGTATTGTTTCAAGTCAATGTTGACTGCCTGGACTAGTCCTGCAGTTTTCTTGGCAAGATTTCCAAAGTGGTTTGCCATTGCCCTCTTCCTAGAGCTGAGATGGAGTGACTGGCCCAAGGTCATTTCATTTTCTTTGTGCTTATCGCAGGACTTGAACTCATGGTTTCTACCCTGATTCTTTAACCATTATACTAAACTGGTTCTCAAGGTATAAATCTAATACATCTATATGTGTTAGAATATATATACCATAGAAATATTTATGTTGGTCAATTGGTCTGTTGAAAGTGTAGTCTGTCTATTTTACTTGATGGGTAATATGTCCCTGATATATGAAATATATTTGCTAGTGGGTATTTTGGAAGAGAAACATGGTGAAGGTTGAAAACCAATACACAACCAATAATCTTGTGCTTGTTGAAAGTACATCAACAATAAATCAATAACCAGAAAGTGATAAATGGTTTCAGCCAACTGGAAATGGCATGGAACACTAGACAAGACAAATTCGAGATATGAATAAAGATCCTATTTTACAGCCAAGAGTTGCTGGATCTATATTACTGCATAGATAAAACTTAGTTACACATTTGCCTTGAAGAAGAGCACAATAGCTTAAAACTGCTGAAAGACTTTTAAAATTTGATTATAATGTTTGAATATGTTATTATAATGAATCCGATTTGAGCAATACCATTTTGGAATTAATTGTAGGAAAGCCACACTTTAGAATAACAATGGAGTTTTCTAAAAGTTTTGGTTCTAATTGATATATTTTTATTGCTGTTTTATATATATTTAATCACATGTTGTAAGCCATTCAGAACCAGTCAAAGAATAAGTAGCATATCCATTTCTAAACATGAAAATAAGAGAGACAACCACACCAGGATGATATAAGCTATCCTGCCATAACTAGGGGGTTGGACTAGAAAACCTCTGAGATCCCTTCCAGCTTTATGATTCTATGTTCTATGATATTGTTCCCAGTCTATTTTCATATATTTCAACCCATCAATATGCCCAAGAAACACTGCATTTGTTGCCTGCCAATCTATTTCCATCACATGTCTTTCCATATTTATATCAAATGTTTTTTTTTTAATATTAAAGAGTTATTTGCTATGAGATAGGTGGTAAGTAAATTCAATAAGCAAACAAATGAACAATCCCCACTTTAAAATAATAATAATAAAAATATCAATTCAGAATGTTAAATGCTAAGTATCAATAGAGAGCCCCTCTTTATTTTCATGGGCATTTTCCAGAAAATTAAAACTGTAAAAAGCTAAAACTCCATACCCTATTTGAAAAAAAGTAGAGAAAGGTAAGGAGGTATGATTTACTATCTTTCTAAATAAATTATTAAATAAATACATTTATAGATTTTGTTGTGAATGAATAAATGTGTAATAAAGTTATCTTGAGCTTGAAGTCAAGTGCAGGGTTCTGGCCCTGCACTTCTGATTGGCTGTTAAATGGCAAGATCAGATTGGTCCATTCAGGAGAATCTGATTGGCCAGTAACGAGCCATTCTCATTGGTCAACGGAGCTAGCGCTCCGAGGTTCTCATTGGTTGAATAGTGAATAAGTTGCCTATATAAGGAAGGCTGTAGCAGCCATCCAGTTTGAGCTGTCACACCATGTAAATAAAGAGTTGAAGTTCACCGTTTCACCGGCTCGTCTCCATTATTCGCACCCATGCTCCAAACTTAACACTGGCAACGAAGGTAGGATTTGGAGACGTCAGAGCTGACTAAACAATGAAGAAGATACCCGAGCACGTGGCTGAAAATGCACAACGGCGGAACCATGTCCGGTGGCGTCATACCACCCACTCTGTTTGACCCAGCGCAAGAAGACTGGGAGTCCTACATGGATCGTTTCCAAATATTCTTGGAAACCAATAATTTGAAGGATGCCACGACCGGGAAGAAACGGGCGGTATTCCAAACACATTGCGGGCTGACCATATTCAAGATGGCCAAGGCCCTGGTGAAACCGGCCGAAGTGAAGGCTATGGACTGGGACGTCCTCGAACCCCTCCTGAGAGCCCATTATGCACCAACCGTACCAACGCTTGTAAGGCGGCACGAGTTCTACCAAAGAAACCAGCAAAAGGGAGAAAGCGTTGCCGATTTCGTCGCAGACCTGCGAAACCTGGGAGGCCTCTGCGGATTTGCCGACCTGGAAGAGGCTTTAAGAGATCGAATAGTTCTTGGATTAGATGCACTAAACGTGCAGAGTAAGCTGATGGCGAAAGGCGACATCAGCCTTGCTGATGCCATCACTGATGCTACTGCAGCAGAAGCAACCAGGAAGTCGGCTGCCCAACTACGCCGCAACTGTGCTCTGGTACACCAACCAACCAGTAACATTTTATCCAAGTCAGAAGGATAGCTCCTGACGACCCACCACAAGGACCTCTCTTCGTCGTCAGACAGCGACGAAGAAGAGGTCCATCGACTGCGGTCCGATTGGGACCATTACCCGAAGTCCCAACACCCATGCGCTCGCTGTGGGGCCAACCATTCCAGGTCCAAATGCAAATTCCACGACGCGCTCTGCCATGAGTGCGGGAAATGAGGCCACATCGGACGGGTCTGTAGAAGCTTCCTAGGACCCAGCCATACCTCGAAGGGGGTTAACTATAGCCAATCGACAGGAAACCGTCCTGTAAGGCGAGAACCAGTAAACCACTCCTACAGAAACCGAACCTTAAATCGCCCCACGAAGCGAGAGGAAGCTCACCAAACTATCACTATCGGTCACGCCTCTTCCTTGGATGCCAAGAAAATCCAAATTAAAGTGGACATCGAAAACTGGCCCTGCCAAATTGAAGTCGACTCGGGATCGTCTCTCTCGATGGTCTCCTGGAAGACCCTCAAGCAACTCATCCCTACTATCCGGCGCCAAGACCTCCGTTCCCAAAGACTTATACTTAAAGACTATCAGGGGAATAGGATTCCAGTTGTAGGATCCAGTCGAGTCTGAGTCTCGTTCAAAAACCGCACAGCATACTTACCTCTGACCATGATCGACAAGGACTGGCCTAGCCTGTTAGGCCTCCAATGGTTCACGCCACTCGGCATTGAAGTGGCAGGCATTAACTGAATCGGCGGCAGTGACTGGGAGGAGGACATCGTCCATGAATTCAGGGACATCTTCGCAGAAAAACTAGGCGAGTACAAGGGGACCCTGATATCGTTCAGCCTTAATCCAAAAATAGCTCCCATCCGCCTGAAGCCGCGTCGAGTTCCATTTGCCATAAAACCGAAAATCGACGAACAGCTTGATAAATTAATAGCCCAGGGAGTATTAGAGCCCACTGATCGCTCTCCCTGGGAGACCCCAATCATAACACCCATCAAGCCGGATCGGTCAATTAGAATTTGTGGGGACTACCGAGCCACCCTGAACCACGCCCTGCAGCAAAACGCATATCCAGTGCCGGTGGTGCAGTACCTTCTCCATTCCCTGGGGGGCGGAAAAGTCTTCGCTAAACTAGACTTAGCTCAGGCATATCAGCAACTACCAGTTGATGAAAAAATGGCACAGGCACAGACAATCGTTATGCACTGAGGTGCCTTTAAATGTACCCGGCTCAATTGGTAGTCGTAGGCGGCTAGGAACTCCGACCATCATGTCATTCTAGGGGATAGAATATGTGGAGTAAGTTTGTCGCCTGCCAAGATGCCAAGTAATGGTTTATGATCTGTGACGATGGAAAATGATCTCCTATACACATACTCATGGAACCTTTTGATTGCAGATACGATAGCGAGGGCTTCCTTGTCTAGGTGACTATAGTTCCTTTCTGTTTTTGACAAAGTTCTTGAAAAAAATGCAATAGGCGCCTCAGTATTGTTTGGTAGGGCGTGGCTCAGGATGGCTCCTACTCCGAAAGGTGAGGCGTTGCAAGTCACAGTTAATGGAAGTGTTTCATTGTATTGGATGAGCACTGCATCCAAGTTAAAAGGTCCTTTACTTGTTGAAAGGCATGCTCCTCCCGTCGTCCCCAAATCCAGAAAGCCTTTTTATCAAGGAGTCTATGAAGGGGTTCAGCAACGGTCGCCTTCTGGGGTAGGAAAATGTTATAAAAGTTAATGAGTCCCAGGAAGGCTTGAAGGTCTGTTTTGTTTTGTGGTCTTGGGGCATTTTTGATGGCAGCCAATTTCTTTTCTGTAGGGTGAATTCCTTGTTTGTCAAGGAGGTAACCAAGAAATTCAACCCTTTCAGTGCATAACTGGTACTTTTTCTTCTTTACCTTGAGGCCAGTGTCTTGGAATTTTTGTAGGACTGTTCTCAGTCATTTTTCTAACTGACTCCTTGTTGGGGCGGCTATTAACATGTTCTCAAAGTAGGGCACGACCCCTTTAATGCCCAGCAACAACATTTCCGTCAGACTTTGGAAAATGCCTGGTGCTACGCTTACTCCAAACTGGAGTCTGTTACATTTGAATGCGCCTCTGTGCGTAATTATGGTTTGGGTTTCGGCAATTTCAGCATCTACTGGTAGTTGTTGATAAGCTTGGGCCAGGTCAAGCTTTGCAAATATTCTGCCACCCCCAAGTGAGTGAAGGAGGTGCTGGACCACGGGTACCAGATAGGCGCTCTGCTGTAATGCGTGGTTCAGGGTGGCCTTGTAATCCCCACAGATTCTCAAAGATCCGTCAGGTTTTATGAGAGTTACAATTGGGGTCTCCCATCGGGCGTGATCAATGGGTTCTAACACGCCCTGTGCAATTAGTTTGTCCAGTTGCTCATCAATTTTTTGAGAGCAAAAGGGACATGGCGTGGTTTTAGGCGAATGGGCGCGATATCAGGGCGGAGATTAAAAGAGATAGGGGACCCCTTGTACTTGCCTAGATTTTCACTGAAGACTTCTTGGAAGTCCCGGATGAGGGCCGCTTCCCAGTCTTTGTCTACAGTCTGATTGATGCCTGCCATTTCGATTCCTAATGGCGCGAACCACTGTAGACCCAGTAGGCTGGGTCGGTCTCTGTCAACAATGGTGAGAGGTAGTATTGCGGTATGGTTCTTGAAGGAGATCTGGAAATAACTGGAACCAGCCACCGGAATCCGGTTGCCCTGGTAGTCCTTTAATATAAGCCTTTGAGTGCTGAGGTCCTGGCGGTGGATGTTGGGAATCAGCTGTTTCAGGGTTTTCCAGGAGACCATGGATAGAGAAGACCCGGAGTCCACTTCCATGATGCATGGTCGATTTTCAATGTTGACCTCTACACAGATTTTTCTGGTGTCTAAAGATGAAGCGTGGCCGATGGTGATAGTCTGATGTGCTTCTTCCTGTCTGGGTGCGCCAGTAAATTTCCGGGTTCTGTTGTACTGGCTCCACTGGTTGTTTGGGCGGTCCCGATTTGTGGTGGGGGTGCCTTCTGTCTGTCAGAGACTGTTTTCTTTTCATTTGGGACTGGATCCTCTTTTGTTGCGGCATACTTTAGCAATATGCCCTCTTCTTTCACAAAAATGACAGATGGTGTCTAGGAATCTGCATTCGGATCGTGGGTGGTTTCCACCACATCCGGCGCATTGGAAATTCGATTTACGACCCCACGGGTCTCATTGTTCATGCTTGGTCCTGAGTCTGTGGACTTCTTCCTCTTCACTATCTGATGAGGATTCAATATCTTCATGATGGGTGGCTGATGTGTATTTCTCTGATGGCTGTATCGTTGGTGTGTTGGCGGCTAGCCCCATTTGTCCAGCGCATCTGTGCTGCTGATTTTCAGGTGGCTTCAGCTGCAGTGGCATCAGCTGAATCTGCGTGAGAGATGTCTCCTTTGGCCATGATTTTGCTTTGGACCGTGGGGTCTCTTAGGCCAAGGACAACTCGATCCCTCATGGCTTCTTCTAGATTTGTGAAGCCACACAACCTGCCTAAATTCCTTAGGTCAGCTACAAAGTCACCGATGCTCTCACCTTTGCATTGATCCCTTTCGTAAAATTCGTGACTGTGGATGAGAGTCGGTACTGCCGGGGTGTAGTGGTTGTGAAGGATGGGAGCAAGGGTATCCCAGTCCATCGACTTGACCTCAGCAGGTTTAGCGAGCACTTTGGTCATTTTAAAGATGGCGGGTCCACAATGCGTCAGGAAAACTGCTCGTTTTTTGCTGGGAGTGGCATCCTTCAGATTGTTGGACTCAAGGAACATTTGAAACCTGTCCATGTATGAGTCCCAGTCTTCGCTGGCTGGATTGAATGGGGCGGCTGGTATAGCGCTGCTGGCCATTCTGCCGACGTCTGCGCGCTGTCAGTCATGTGCTCTGTTGATCATTGATGAGTGCTCAGTCAACTCTGCTGTCTCCGTATCCCACCTTCATCGCCAGTGTTATATCTGGAAGGATGGGTCCAAGAATGGAGACGAGACTCAGAAAGTAACTACAGCTCTTTATTAGTGACTTCTGATCTGAGCGAAGCATCCTAGCTGCAGCAGCCCCTTTTATAGAGCTGGCTGCGGCTAAACGGCCAATGACAGTGGTTTGAGCTTGCCGCGCTTGGTTTGCCCAATTGCGGCAGCCCATTTACTAGCCAATCGGATCAGTCTGAAGTGACCAATCACAACCCGCTGTTAGCAGACCAATCCGCTTTGCAGGCTTTCAAGCCTGCTAGTCCGGAATAGATTCCTTCTGTCTGACCATTTTTTCCCCCTCCTTAGCATGCAAGTTTTGGAAAATAACTAAGAATCATGGAAGAGTAGGAAACACAGGTGGATTAAATGTTGGGGGAGAGAAAGAAAAATAGAAGCATTTGCTCCTGGAATCTGCTTTTAAATTGATTCTGGAAAGATGGACCTTCTGTTCCCCTATACAGCCAGCTTGGGAACCCATTTGGAGTGTCAGGTGCTGCTTTTGAATTACAATTCCTAGTATTCTTCAACCCCAGGGCTCAAATTTAGAGCTGCTTAGAACAGTAAGTTAGAAACTAGATTCTTAGGTTCTCACCTCAATTAAACAGATGTCTCAAGTGCTTGGAAACTTCCATAATCAGTTGGATTTGAATCACCAGTTAGTGAGTTTTTTTTAAAAAAAGGAAGGCTCCATGCCACTTGGTGAAGACTGTCTGAACATAATAAACGTCAGTCCAGACATAGCTATAAAACCGGGAAATGGACGGGCAGATGGCTCCTTGACTGTAAGTATCAATTACTTTTGTTACCTAGGGCTCGTGAAACCTATGCATTATACATCAGCTTTCAAATAGGCTCTATTCATTTCAGGAATGAGATCCCTGCATTTAAAAACAGTTTAATTGAAACAGGTGTTGGAGGAAGTCAATCAAACTACTTGGATGGACATACAGAAGCCCAAGAAAGTTCATGGTTTATAACTTGCAGATCATTGTCAATTTGCCAGGCTAATTAAAAACAAGGACAGGTTTCACTAGGAATACACTCTTGTATTCAGGCAGTGACTACAGTGACAGAGAAAAATTGTCCTCAGGCTATTGTTATTTTCATTGGTTGCACAGTCAACTGGACACTTAGAATGGATTTTGCATTTCTATCTACCCTATGGAGTCCTTCCAAAGGACCTGTGATAGGCAGATCTTGCAGTTTGATGGTGTTAAAGGCATTGCTGCAGGATGTAAGCTGTTTCAAATAAAGCTGCCTTTTGCAATTGACTGGGAGTGATTTTGCCAATGCCGATGATGTTGAAATGATGCTCTAGTTGTTTTGGGATGGCAACCAAGTTGCCTACTATTGTTGGTACTTTCTTGGCTTTTTTTGCCACAGGTTTTCTACTTCTATTTGCAGTTTTTTTTTTAATTTTGTGATTTTTCTCCAGTTCTTTAAGAGCTGTGATAGTGCAGTGGTTATAATGCAGTATTGAAGGCTAACTCTGCATTCCCGCTGTCAAAAGAGTTTGTTTCTGACCAGCTCAGGGTTGACTTAGAGAGGGCTGTAGCAATGGCAGTATCAATTAGATTTATATACCACTTCATAGTGCTTTACAACCCTCTCTAAGTGGTTTACAGACTCAGCATATTGCCCCCCAAAATCTGGGTCCTCACTTTACCGACTTCTGAAGGATGAATCAACCTTGAGCTGGTGAGAATCGAACTCCTGGCAATGAGCAGTGAGTTAGCCTGCCATACTACATTAAAACCACTGTGCCACCACAGCTTCTGTAAAGCGCTAAGAAGCAGTATATAAGTCTAAATATTATTACTACTACAATAATAATAATAATAATAATAATAATAATAACAACAACAACAACAACAACAACAACCACATTATTACTTCTTGGGGCAATTCTCTGAATCTTAATCCCTAATTTACATACATACATACATTTAGTGTATTTCATGAAAAACATAGCAGCATAAGAGATGCATAGAAAGAACATAATAATATGATACACATAAGATAAAGATATGTGGCCAATTTTGTAAAGTATAAGAAATTCAAGAAGTTATATATTAAATCCCTTCCAATTCTGTTAAATTACATTTTAAAATGTGTTGGTTGATAAAGGTAAAATAAGAATTCTATATATAACCCTAATACATATTAATGTAACATGGTTGCATTGGATTCTGGTTCAGCAGAGTGCATTGGTTCAAACTGAAATATATATATTCCTACTTGTAAAATTTTATCACCAAAGGAACAACCTTAGATCAACCTTAGAATGGTTTAATCTTACTCTACAAATTGCTCACCAAGGTCTGATACTGTACATTTTAGCACCATTTGGTAACCCAGTGGTTTATCTTTTTAAAGTTTCAGTCATATACTGAGTTACAGTATTTTATTTAGGCTGATAGAATAAAATGGCATAAAATAGTTCAAAATAGGAGTATTGACTCATTCAAGGTACATTAACAATATGCTGCTTTCCTAACTTTTTAAAAAAAGTTTTATAGTTTTTATAGTTTTTCTTTTCTATTTTACAGTTGTTTCAATACCCCAGAAAAAGAAAAGGAAATAAGCATCTTGACTTTCAGGGCCTTATAAAGAATGATTTTATCCTTTTTTTGTGTGAGAAGAAGAAAAAAAATCCTGACATTTTGTTCTTTTCTAGTGCCTTGGGTATTAATGAGAACTTCTGTGCAATGTTTTATAACAAGAATATATAACCACCCCCTTACCCAGTTTTGTGTTGCTTGCCTCAAATTTAGGAAAAATAAAGTTGATGCAGCTTTACATAAACATTTCTGTTGTTTGTCTGTTTGTTAAGTATAGCTATTGTAGTTAATACAATGCAGCTTAACACAATATATGAATTGAGCTCATTGTAGTTTATTGACAAACCATTGTTAATGAAATTGTGACTTACTGCAGTGTGTGTTAACTTGGCAATGGATTCAACTGTTTAGAGTAATCCATCTCATTCTGGAACTGAGACTAAGTTTAATTAAATGGGGGAGTTAATCTGTTGTGTTATCAACAAAGCTCACTTGGATAAGTCATCTTATCAAATGGAGACAAATATGTTTTACAGTTAGTTCTGCTGAGAAATTGCTAAGCGGCCTTTAACTCTGAACTTCCCAAGCAAAAAACCAGAATCAGACTGTTTCCAAAACACTTCACTTCACCCCATGCAATGATCTACCTGACCTGAGAAAATTTAAAAAAAATGGTGGAACTGAGCTATAACTCAAAGATGTATCTGAAAGTCAGAAACACCTGGGCTAAAAAGAAGGAACAAAAATAAGGTGGAAAGGTAGAAACTGTCCTGTATATGAGATGATCTCTAAGGAGCACATGGTTTCTTGATATAGTGATTATCCATGCTATTGTGGAAAGGTATTTTATGAATAGGCACTTTCAACCTTAGTCATTTAGGAAAAGGCCATAAATTGGGGGGGAGGGAGAAGAAGGAAAATAGGGAGGGACAGAGGGAGAAGAAGGGAGGGAGGAAGGGAGAGAAGGAGAGGGAGGGAGAAGAAGGAAGAGAGGGAGGGACA
>BHEV01030926.1:0-12351 GCA_004319985.1 Emydocephalus ijimae
TTTAAAGTATTGCTATCTCATAAAGCATGAATGGTTAAAAGTATAGTCAAAAAAAATTTTTTTTAGTGATATTAGGATATATAACTTTGGGTTGACAATATGAGTTGTTATGTGACATAATTGTAATTGAGACTACAAAATGAATGCACAAAACTGATGAACCAACCGACACACTGGATGTACATATGAGAGTTGATGTTTTAATGTTTTGTTTGTCTTGTTTGTAGAAAATTAATAAAATTCTTTTCAAAAAAAAAAAAAAATTTGAATCCCACCACTCCTCTTCTTCATATAACAGTGTATGCCCAGGAATTCATTTCTTAATGAGTCTTTTGCCATTGTCCCCAATGCAGAAATCACAGATCTCAATCTGGCCACGACATTTGGAATGGTGAAAAACCATCACCTAGGGTTACAAAGTTCTTTGAGACACCCAAGGCTTTCTGTTTTTCATTCTTCAGATTCCAATGGAAAGCACATTTGATCTGAATGTTAGATCTATTTGGGTTTCAGAATGCTCTAAGCATGGGCATCTTTATATGCTTATAAATCTAGAGCTCAGAAGAAATCATTGGCAAGTGTTTGCTTTTTTCGGCCAAGAAATGAATTTGGATACTTACTATCAATTAGGGCATACAGCTGATAATTGAGTTTCTTGCTTTGGTTCTTTGCATTTATTCTGCATAGAATAAATTATTAGAACCTCTGTCTTTCTTACTCAACATAATAGCAAATGTCTGTTCCAAATGCTTAATTCTGGCATGCTGATAATTCTGCATTTGAATTCCCTTTACCTAAGTATGTCAACATATCGTTAAATAGTGAGAGCTTGAGTGAACCACACTGTAGGAGATGACTAGGCTGAACCTGAGGGAGGCATCAAACATGTCATCAGTCTAAAATCCCTTCATGCTTACAAGAGATCTAAGTCCAGTCCAATTTGAATTCCATGGGCTCTTATCTACTGCTAATTTGCTTGCACAGTTAGTAGTTCAGATTCTGGTAGATTACCAGGTGTGGGATCCAATTTTTTAAACAACCAATTCTGTGGGCGTGTCTTGGTGGGCATGTGACTGGGTGAGGCATCTAAATAACCCAGATGTCTCCTGCTGGAGTCAGGGGGTTGGACTAGATTACCTCTGAGGTCCCTTTCAGCCCTATATTGCGGTGCTGTTTCAAAGCATCCTCTGAAGCTGCATATAGTGCCAGGGTTTGTGGTCCTTCCTTCCCCTCCTTTTTATCTCCCTCCCTCTCTCCCTCTATTCATCCATCCATCCATCCATCCATCCAACTATCCATTCATCCATATCTCATTCACTTTCCCTTCCCTCTTTCTCCCTTTCTTCCCTCCCTCTGTCTTTCCTTCCTCCCTCCCTCCCTCCCTCTCTCCCTTCCTTCTTCTTTCTTTCTCCCTTCTCCCTCTTTCTTTCCTCCCTCTTTCTTTCTCCCTTCCCTCCCTTTCTTTCTCCTTTCCCTTTTTTCTCTCCCTTCCATTCCCTTCCCTCCCCTCCCTCCCTCCCTCTTTCTTTCTTTCTATCTATCTTTCTTTCTTTCTCCCCTCCCTCTTTCTTTCTCTTCCTTTCTCCCTTTCTCCCTTGAAGGCCTCCCTGGGGCCTCCTGACTGCTGCCCCTTCCCCCGGTGCCCTGTTTTGGGCCTAGAAAGCTAAAATGAGGCTTGGGGAGGCAGCATGGGACCCCCTATGCCCTGTTTTTGCTCCCAGGAGGCCTTCCAACACTTACCTATGAGCCAGATGGGCCTCATGGGGACTCCTGGGAGGGGCGGGGCAGGGTGGGCGGGGCCAGCTGGTCATTGGAACTATCGGTTCAGTGAACTGGATGTGAAATTAACATCCAGTTCTCCCAAACCGGCTGAATCCCACCCCTGGAGATTACATTTGCAATAAATCTTTATTCCCATTTGAACTGCCTGATTTTCTGATTTCCCTAGCACTTGACATGTGCTGGTAACACAATCTATTCTTTCAAACAGAAAGCAGTGGTATATTGATATTTGTGAATTACTATTCTCTTCCTTAAAATGTCATTTCCCATTGATTCTTACAATGCTACCAGAAAAGTGTTATATTCCAATTAGAATTGCAAAAAGTTGGATTGGGAGATTTCATCTCATTTCAGTACCAAGCTGCCTCTAAAAGATCTAAAGATCTTTTGAATCACCTGAAAAGTACACCAACATAATCAAGCAGGTGACATAGAAAGCCTACAAACAACATTTCCTTTTTGTTTACTTCCAACATTTATCCAGCAACAGATATTTTAAAAAGCTTAGTGGAAGTGATACACTAGTCAGTGATAGCACTGCTTTCATGCAGTTGTCTAAAAGGGTGTTTCTCAAACTCCATTAATAGTTTCTTGGTGATGCTAGTGCACTTTATTTAAATTGGAAAACCTCAGTGCAAAGTGTAATATTAACTGTCTTTCTGTTCATGCTTTGGTTCAGAAATGCAAAATTACATTTGGCTGCATTCAGCTATGGCTTCATCTCCTTGATACTTACCTTCAGCAACACTCAGGAATATTTCTTCAGAGCTTCTCTTCTCATAACATGGATGGTTGCTTGTTTTCCACACTCCCTTCCTTCTGGTCTATAGTTTTTCTTTTCTTTGTTAGATTCTTTTCTACACAATTTTAAAAATCAGTTAAATAGTTGTCCATTGTGTTAATATGCACAAAGCTATTTGGCTGACTGGCTAAGTGTATATCGACTCTATGAAAAAGATGTGGGTAACCCACTGAATCCCATTTGTGATGGGTATTGGAGAGTGCAATTATTTCTCATAAACAAGGATATCCAGGGTTGCATGCACGCTACATAACAAAGGTATCCTATAATTAATATGTTATAAAGTATTTTACAAAAAATGTGCCTGATTGGCACATGACAAGCTATATACAGTATAGTGCTTTTATTTATTTTTTTAGTCAAGGGGATCTATTCATTATGTTCCATAATGTCCTACTAACCAATGCGATGGGCTATAATCAAAGAATGATTACTCAAAAATCTAGGTTGGTCCTACTTGTTTTAGATCCTGAAACAAAGACCTCAATGGCTCAGCTCATTCTCATTCAAGAGTCAAGTGATTTGGGAACTGACTTCTTCTTGGATATGAGTAATATGCAGCACTTGAAGGAGGTGGAGGAGTAGAGGAAGTCACATGATTTATCCAACCTTTTACTATCACCTCTAAGTAGCTTGATTCATGGTTGGTTGTCTTCTTACTGCCAAATGAATGAGTCAACCTTAACCAGGGTCACCTAATCAACTTTATTTGTCGTCAGAGATGACCTCTTTAACCAATATTTATCTTGCCAGCTCACTGTTCTATGATTGAGAGTGAAGTTTAATAAATGCGACCTTATGCTACACATTTCTAATCTTGAGCTTTTTTTTCTGTATGAGTGTAGAAGCTGAAGGGAGACGTGAAAACCACACACATACACAAACCTCTGTGTCACATATTCCACCAAGTTTGTAGTTTCTATACTTGTGTGCTAGTTGTTCCCCTTTGTTCTATTTTCAGTTTCAGATTTTGTATGGAGCATCTTGTATTCACAGGGTGCTATAAATTGAATTTCATTTATTAAAGTTTGCCTTCATCTTATAGCTGTCAGATGCAAGCTGCAAAAATCAAAACCACTTAAGGATATAGTCTTTGCTGCTACCTAGTATTCATCCAGTGTTATATGGCTCAGATTTGGCAACCTCTCTTTGCCTGCATTACTTTGTTAATTGGGGTAGACCTACCTTTTTGCTTAGTGAGCAAGTTGTGTTAAGTTGCAAATAATGAAACAGGTAGTATAATTTGTGTTGCTGTATATGTTGTGTGGCTGTCATGAAAAGCTAGCTGGCTTGCACATTCATTGTAGCCATGATATTATCCAAGCTGCTACAAATGTCTTGACATCTCACCACTCTGTTGCCTCCCTGAAAACACATTTTGCTTAGGGATGATTGTAAATGAAAACCTATCCAGGTTTTTCAAACAATTTTTTAAAGGATCAGGGTAAGCACTCTTAACAAGAAGATGATGATGAGATGGGACATTTGAACTCCACTTTCAAGCACAGCATGTATATGTGATGGTTGATTGATCATATGTGAAAATGAGAAGGTTAGCGCTTCTGATTTGATGTCACAATAGGATCGGATGCAAGGAGCTGACCTCTGCGAACTTGTGCTGAATCCTCCTCATTGGAGGCCCCCCTAGGGGGCTAAAGTCACCCTATGGGGTAAAATATAAAGGAGGGGCATCCTGCAGGTCATGGAGAGCAGCGGCTCTCCAGCTGGACCCAGGTATCCCCTCCCATGCAATGACAAAGAGGAGAGGCAGCCATTATAGCTGCCGTGAAGCTAGTTCAGCTGAAGAAATAAAGAATGTGCTGCAGCGATGTAGGAGAACAGTGATTGGAACTGGGTGAGATGATTCTTTTTTTTACCTAGAACCTAACCCCAAAGAAAATAAACCATGAAAAAGAGACTCATTGAAATGCTTGTTAAAGCGGTGATTAAGTATAGAGAAGAAAATTATAGACCCAGAAAAAAAGGAATTAAGGGCAGAATGCAAAATCCTTAAAATACAGAAAGATTGGATTTTTAAATTTTATGGGCAAAATTTTGGTTAGGCATTTGAAAATGCTGGAATTGCTTGTTTGAATTGTGACTATTTGTAAAAAACAGAAATACTGGTTAGATTTTGTGCAACACTGAAATCTAAACTGAAGGTGAATGGAATATATACTAAACTCCTATAACCTTGGGAAGTGCTAATAAGATAGAAGTTGAATTAAATAACACCTGAAGGTCTGCTGTGTTATTTACTGTGCCATATTTTTACTGTATGGCTATTGGAGGTTTAATTGTGAGATTATGAAAGACATTTAAAACAAGTGATTTTTAAATACTGGGATCTATGACTGAATTTACAGATTGGACTTAAGGAGACACTTGGAAATCTTCCTGGATCATTTAAATAGAACCAATTAACTAACTGTGAGATACAAATAGTTTTAACCATTGCATTCCCTTGAGGAGCATCACCAGGAGTGAGCAAATGGTTTTTAAGCTGGCTCTCAGAGGACATAGACAATTGAGACCCTGGAGCACTGGCAGACTACTGACAGGCTATTGAGCAATATTTGGACCTATTAAAAGACAAGATGTTGCACCAGGAGAGATGACTGGATTTCAAAAAGAAATGGTGTTGATGCTTCAAAGTATTTATGATACGTTGACAAAGAATCATTGGGAGATAAAAGACTTAATGCAGGACATTCTGGGGAAATCTGAAAATGTTCAACAAGGGACAACAAATAAAGATCAGAAATTGCAGGAAACAGGAAATAATAAAAAGATCAGAAGAAAAAACTTGCCAGATAAATCAATAAGAAGAACAAGAAGAGAAGGAGAAGACAATAAAGACTTATGAACTAAATCAGGGACAATATATATTAAGAGATCAAAAAATGGGATTGGACAAAAAGAAATACATTTTTAAAGAGAAGATAGGGGCTTGGGCAAACCCCCTGGAGAGATGGCAGCAAAAGATACAGAGATGGAAGAAATATTTGGGTTAAATAGGAAAGACGTAGACAGAGACAAAGATCAAGGGAGGAGTTTGGGAGGCAAGCCAAAAAACAAATAAGAATTGAAATACTAATGCGGACAAGAGATTATGGTTGGAAAGGGAATGTTGTTTTATTGAAAGCGAGAATAGAGGTAGAAATAAGATTAAGGGGGAATATTATTATATAATAAAAGTAATAGCTAGATGTAAAGATTAGATGTTAAAAGATGGTATCATTATGAATGTCTAAATAATATTGTGATTGTTATTAGAATGGCACACCAAACCACTGAACAACTAAACAGTGAAGGAACATATTCTAATACAAATATGTATAATAATAACATAATTATGTAAGTATGATTTATGTATCAAATATTAATATTTAGACGTAAAACAAGATTAAGGGGGAATATTATCATACATATTTTTAAATAACATACTAAAAGTAATAGTTAGACATAAAGATTAGATGTTGAAAGATGGTACTATTGTGTACATTTAAACAATATTGTGATTATTATTAGAATGGTGTATGAAAATACTAAACACCTAAAAAAAAATGAAGAAACATACTTAGATATAAATATGTATCATAACCAGAGGTCGTATTCAGCAGGTTCTGACCAGTTCTGGAGAACTAGTAGCGGAAATTTTCAGTAAGTCAGAGAACCAGCAAATACCACCTCTGACTGGAGATTTTATGCTATCCTTCCCTTACTGCACCCACCAAGCCACGCCCACAGAACTGGTAGTAAAAAAAATGAATCTGACCACTGATAATAATACTATAACTACACAAGTATGATTAATGTAACAAATATTATTAATATTAATATTATTATTTTTACTTAAATGAATGATAACCAGATACCTCACTGTACATTTATGATGATGTATATACTGATGTATATTTAAAAATAAAATTAAAACATGAAAGAAAAAGAAAATGAGAAGATTATATGGTATATATATTCAACCTTTGTTATTTACCATCCCTAGCTGCACTCTCTGGCGTTTGCTGCAATGGTGGGTTTTAATTTTTTTTACTACTGGTTCTGTGGGCATGACAGGGAAAGGATACTATAAAATCTCCAGTCAGAAGTGGTATTTGCCAGTTCTCTGAACTACTCAAAATTTCCACTACCAGTTCTGGAGAACTGGCCAGAACCTGCTGAATACCACATAATGTATCAACAGAGGCACCAAAGAGGATTAAAAAGTCAAAAAGGCATCTGTGACTGTGCAATACCCTGAACCTTTTTCACACAATTTCCATCATCCATTACAGCCACCATCTTGCTTTAAAAAAAACCCTTTCCTATAGACAACTCTGCCCCTACAAATAAATTCAAACAAGCATGGCATAGTTTTGCAAGCATTTCAATTTGCTTATTGGTCTTCTTTATCACCTACAATCTTTGGATATATCTATCTATCTATCTTTGAAATGTCATACTTTAATCCACCCTTACTTTGATCTTCACAGTGGACAGTTTTAATGGGTTGTGTTGATTCTGTTATGTTTTGAATTCATACTTTTGTTGACAGGTGGACAGCTTCTTTTCTGTGTTAATTCTGTATTCCTTTTCCTTGTGTTTGAAAGATAGCCTGTACCACATTCCTTAAAAAAATAATGTTCCTTCCAGCTTATACTTTTAAAAGTAAACTATATAAGAAGCAGTTTATAGGCTTCTTAGAAAAAATTAATTGCATCAAAATTTTGCAGTTAACTACCAAGGAAGTCCTAATAATCTCTAATGTTTGTATGGCTTTAGAAGAATAGCTCATAGTATAAAAATGAAATATATGCCAAAAGGAAAAAAAAATCCTTTATGAATCAGAGATATTTCCTTTTGTAACACCCTGTATGCTGTTACTGCGGGTTTCTGTGAGAATAGAATATCCAAGCTGAAAAATACAGAGGCCCTGATTTTTTAACAGCAAGCAGAAATGAGACAATCAACAGTCTTCTTTCTCATCAAGAATGATAAAAACCACTATTTGCTCCAAAACTGTAAATTGTCTAGAAATCCTGTTAAAATATGTCTGGTTTCCCATATGAACAATATTCAGACTGGGTTATAGTCTGTTTTGCAGTACATTGAATTTCCACCTTACTGCAAAAGAGTTTCTCTCTCAGTTTCAGAGAATGTTAGAATCCTTTCAGAGGTTTTTTGGGGGAAGAGTTTGGGGCTAATTATGTGAGATGTTGAAAGATGTGAATGCTGTATTTTTGTGGTTGTGTTTCATGTTTCTCCATCTTTTGGCAATGTTTCTGGCTGTCCTGAATTCCTGATCTGGAAAAACTGCATGGAATGAATATCCTTATTTTATTGAAGCTAAATTGTGGGTAGCCTGAATCAATGTCTACACAATGAAAAATCATACCTATCTTTTGGTCACCTTATAAAAATGCAAGAAAACCTCAGTGTAACATCATTAAAGTGCCATCAAATAGTCACTCTTCCTTGGACATTTATTTTGCCTATTTATATGGCTACTTATCTTAATTAATAATTCTAGATGGCTAAGAAAACCAGAATAAATATAATACATAAAATAATAAAAGCATAGTTGAAAAACCTTTAAAAATATGTAAAATATACCCTAATGCTGGAGGAAATATTTCTGAAAGATCAATAGTATTGGGACATTTAAATCTCAGGGAAGAGTCTCAGGCCTCTGAATCTTTTCAAGAGCAGCTCCATATAGAATGTATTACAGTATTGAACTGAGAAATGACTAAAACATGAGTAGGGATGGCTACAACTGGAGCACAGGATGGATTTATGGAAAGGACATCCTGGCCATATTTGCCATCTGTTTTTTGAATGGAAGCTGAGAGTTCAGATGGGCCTCCAAATTATGTATGAAGTCTGTCTATAGGAATGTTATCTCAGCCAGACCTAATAGAGGAAATTCTCTAGACCAGTGTGGGGATCTAATATTTACAATCTTTCTAAGGGTTGAATTGAAGTCTGTTCTTCCCCATCCAATACCATACTACCTCCGGGCACTGGGAAAGAACCTCAGTGGCATCTCTACGTACGGAAAGATGTTCAAAGACAATTGCAACTGCAATTCATTTCAGCCTATAACCTAATCTGAAACAAAGAGAAAATAATCTTTTGTTCAGTATAGAGTGATGGCCTCTTAAGGAGAAGACCACTGATTTCTTTAAGACACATAGAATCATCCCTTTCCTCAAAAATACATTCCCCATCACTTGAATCCATCAACACATTGTTTTCCAGGATTTCTGGAAGGAATTTGAGTCTTAACTCTTCTATCATCACTCTGCTAAACAAATGCTTCCCTCAACACTGTTCAATATTTACAAAGTCTGCACTACCATTACTGTTAATCTTCTCAGCACTCCTAATCACCCATTCCCTCCCACTTGTGACTGTATGACTGTATGACTGTATGACTTTGTTGCTTGTATCCTTACAATTTATATTGACTGTTTCCTAGTATGATTGCTTATTGTACCCTATGACTATCATTAAATGTTGTACCTTATGATTCTTGACTCTTGATGAATTGCCATCTGTTTCTTTTATGTATGATGAATTGCCATCTTTTCTTTTATGTATACTAAGAGTATTTGTACCAAAACAAATTCCTTGTATGTTCAATCACTTTTGGCCAATAAACAATTTTCTATTCTATTCTATTCTATTCTATTCTATTCTATTCTATTCTATTCTATTCTATATGGCGGGCAGGACTCAATGTCTCAAGGATCTTGTTCACTCCTTCAAATTTAATCAGTTCAAACTTGCCCCAGATACCTACACAGGACTGTGTTTCAGTCAGTTTCTTGGGACTTGCATAGGCAGAGTTGAATTTGAGCAACTTAAATGACTTTATGTAACAGATACTCAGAACAGTTGTCAAAATGACTCTGAAAGGTTCATCCAGGCTCTATGTAAGTGGAAGGACAGAATCACCCAAAGCCAGCCAGACTCAATAAGGGAAACTCAATAAGGGAATACAAATAATTATGTTCTACCATCTTATTACCAAAAGATAATCTTTATTAAAGACTGTTATTTGAGTTCAATTGGACGTGTTCCTTGTGTTCCTCCAGTAGTAGTTCAAAGGAAAATAAAAATATCCACCCAAAAATATCCGTGAAAAAGGTAAAATATTTAGGCATCTGGCTAACATCAACATGCTCTTCAATTAAAAAAGATAATTATGATAAATTAACAATACAAATTAAAAAAGAATTGGAAATGTGGGGGAAATTACAGTTATCATTATTGGGGAAAATTGCAGAAGTCAAAATGTCAATGTTACCAAAAATACTATATCTTTTCCAAACTGTACCAATAAAATTGGATAATTTTTTTTTCAGAGAATTAGATAAAATAATAACTAAATTTGTTTGGCCAGGGAAAAAAAGCTAAGATAAAAGTGAAACTATTTCAGGACAAAAGAGAAAGGGGTGGCTTTAGACTTCCTGACTGGGAAATGTATTACCAGGCAGCAGTTATGGTATGGATTAAAGACTGGATCAATTTGGAAAATAAAAGAACACTGTTGATAGAAGGTCACAATTTGCATAGCTTTCTATGGGAAGGGAAAAGTAAACATCATGCATATTTTCAGAGACATATGATCAGAGACTCACTAATTCAGATATGGAACAAAATTAAAAAGAATTATTATATCAAAATACTATACTCGTTTTCAACTATGGAAGTACAAAACTACCCAACTGCAATGGATCTGGAAAAAAAGAAGAGTTATGAAGATTTATTAGATGCACAAGGAAGGTTGAAAATGGTACAAGAATTACAGCAACAAAACATAAACATAGACTGGTGGCCATATGTACAAGTTCAGGTGAGATATAAAAAAGACAAAGAACAATCTGGATTTTATATGGAAATACACCAATTAGATGGGATTCTACAAGGAATGGAAAAAAATGATTTCAATAATATACAAATTTTTACTAGATTTTAAAATGGAAGAGGAGATGGTCAAAGAAATGATGGTGGTATGGGTGAAAAATGTTGGCTACAATATAGATTTGGAAAATTGGGAAAAAATGTAGGGACTAAATTACAAATTAACCATATCCACAGCATACAGGGAAAACCTGTATAAAATGTTTTACAGGTGGCACCTACTGCCCCCTCCTAGATTGGGAAAAATGTTTAATTTAAACCCAAATTGTTGGAAGTGCGGGAAAGAAAAAGGCACTTATTTTCATATCTGTTGGATAAGCCTGGAAGTGAAGAAATACTGGAATACAATCAGACAATGGCTAGAGGAAATTATAAATCAGAAAACTGAATTTTTTATTCGGTATAATAACACAAAAATGTAATAAAAAGATTGGTACATTATAATACATATACTAACAGCTGCAAGGATTTCATATGCAAAACTTTGGAAGGAGAAAAGGATACCATCAGAGGGCATAGTTATAAAGAAAATAATGGATTATATAGAGATGGGCAGGCTAACATTGAAATTAAAAGACAAAGAAGATTCAATATATTGTAGAGCCTGTGATGCCTGGTATGAGTGGTTTAGAAATAAAAATAAAATGGCAATTAGGAAAAGAATGAGGAAGCATATAAATATGTATATATGTTATAGAAAAGATTGAAGTGTAAGATGAAATATATTGATTTGTAAAAAGAGTAAGATGTAATGGAAATGTAACCATATATTGAAAAATGTAAGGAAATGTAAAAGATGTTTTGATGTTGATAACAATGCATATAGTTCTAGTTTATGTTTTTAAACTTTGGAAAATTAATAAAATATTAAAAAAAAAGAAAGCAAAAAAATGACTACCCCAATACAGCACTTAATTAATTCTATAGCAGCATCTGCCCTCTGGAAAGAAGTTTTCCATGAGATCTAAATGACCCCCATTCTGTTGTTTAGAAGAGCTGAGAAGAACAAGCTCTTTACTCCAATGTAAGGCAAGGGAGAGAGAAAGCTCCCACTTCATTGCACTTTCCATCTTTATTTTACATGTTTTATTGATTTTATTGTAATTTATCGGAGCTGCCCAGAGGGGTTGAGAGTTAGGCAGCAACTGGGTTTAATAAATTATTATCAATATAATATATGATAAAGTTTGGTGGTATAGGCCATGTTTATGAGGTCAAGCAGTGATTTGAGGGGTACATAGTTCATACATAGAACTAAGAACTTTTCTCTCTATACTTACCATGGTCATCCCTCATTCATATGGTATCAAGACACAAAAGAACATTTTTAATGCTAAAATTATATTTTCAGCTGCCAGGTTTGTTATTAAAACATTGGAAAAGTAAAATATTCCTCTCTTTGGATCAGTGTGAGAAATTGCCTTGGGCTGAGAAAATGTTATGAAAACAAAGAACTCTGAAATACTCTATAATGCAAGAGAAGTTCACTCAAGTTTGGTTACCATTTATTAACTACATTAATGATACTTTTCTGTCTAGATTATTTTGATACATAAATGCACTCTGCACAGAAATATTGTGTGCTTTTTAAATGTTTATCCTCTCCACAAGAATATAGTTCATAGATGTGTATGTATGTGTGTTTGTATATGTGTATAATTTTATTTTCTCTTTTTACTTCTAGTTATTTTTCAGTTCTACATTTTTAAATTTATGTTTTTATGTAGAACAATAAAATAACAAGGAAATTATACTTTCTACTGTTGTAATTATGAAACATTCAAATGTAAAAACTGTATGCCTTTTCTCATGTTGAAGAAATCGTATGCCCTTTTACA
>BHEV01030927.1:0-13832 GCA_004319985.1 Emydocephalus ijimae
TGGTTGTTGTGGGTTGGTTTGCGGTCGACCTTGTAGGGTTGTTGTTCTCGGTGCGGTCTCCGGCGTTCGATTTCCGCATCCAGTCTGCCGATTGTCGGGTGGCTTCGGCAGCCCCGGCTTCAGAGATGGCTTCGGTGAGAGCAATGTTTCCCTTAGCCATCAGCCGACTCTGGAGAACGGTGTCCCAAAGGCAGAGCACGATTCGGTCCTGAAGGACCTCGTCCAGGTTGGAGAACTCGCATAGCCCTCCCAGGCGTCGCAGCTCTGCAACAAAATTGCTGAAACTCTCACCCGACCGCTGGTCTCTCCGATAGAATTCGTGCCGTCAGATGAGGATGGGCATGGTTGGGGCGTAGTGTCTCCGGAGTAGTGGCTCGAGGTCTTTCCACTCCATCGATGTGACGTCGGCGGGCTTGGCTAGCGCTTTTGCCATTTTAAACACCGCGGGCCCACAGTGCGTTAGGAAAATGGCTCGTTTCTTCGTTTCCGGGGCGTCCTTCAGGTCGTTGCATTCGAGGAACATGTTGAATCGGTCTGTGTACGATTCCCAGTCCTTGGCAGCCGGGTTGAAGGGGGTCGGTGGCGCGATGCTGGCCATCTCATCGGTTGGCTGGCTTCCGTCGGACACGTGCTTCAGTTCAGGGGCGAGATCCCATCCTCGTCGCCAGTGTTGTGTCCGCTCAGTAAAGGAAGCCAGGAGTCGGTGACTTTGAGTTCAGCTCTCTTTATTTCATCAGGAACCAGACTGCCGCTATTGTAAAGTTCGCGGCTTTTATTCCTTAGCCGCGGCTTGCCGCGGCCAATGGCACCGCTTTGAATCTCCCGCGATTTGAACGGACCAATCGCGGGAGATTCTTAGCGAGTCAATCGACGCGGCTCGCCTGGCCAATCAGGTTGCCCCGCGCTCTGGCCAATCAGAGCGCGGGGCTTCCAAGAATGCAAATGAAGGACAGAACATGGTCAATGCCTGGAATGCCCAACTCCGTGGTTAACTCCTCAACCCCCTCACAGCTTCAACCTCAAATTGTCTACCGTGGACCTCATGCCATTCCTAAGAGGTCCTTAAAGAGAGCATCCATAAGCCCACCAGCATGCCTACCCTCTCTGCCTCACTGTCCCCATTTACCTGCATTTACTTCCTTTGTTCCTGTTTATGTTCATACTTGTTAACTTGTATGTGTTTGACAAGCAAACAAACATACAAATAAATAAATATTAGACAGGACTGTTGAGAGGACAAAATGGCGTGTGGTGCGCCTACAACTTTCAGCCCTGGGACATCTCGCTTCACCCCAGGTTTGCTTCAGCTTGGGATGTGGCCACTTCATAAATGTAGGACACATTATCTCTACAGAATGCCACTTTCCCCCTCACGAGATGTCACTCTCCTTCTTCACCTGAAGCGTGAGACAATGGATAAGTCACTAAACTTTACCTGGACTCAGTTTCCTTTTATCGGTGTTTCATTCATGTCAGCATCCTCTTCATTTCTGGTCGTTAAAGAGAAGGGGGGATTTTTAAATAATCTATTCAGAAAAATTAAAAAATAATCCAGGATACAATAGGGTTTGCCTTTGATATAAGATGTGTCAGGATGTTCTATTAGGGAAGATGAAATGAAGGCCCTTTCTCATCATTATTCTTCCTCACATCAATCATCTCTAGCATGAGCTGTATTCGGGCTATGAATTTCTTTCTTTTTCCCCTTACAGAACAGTGTAAAATATGGGTTATTTCAGTTTCTTTCTTTCTTTTTTTTGGCCCTGCTGTCATTGTTAGATGAAGCTTCTTCTCTGGTCCCCCCACCCCAGGTGAGTGGGTGTGATGAACGCAAACCACAATCCTGGCTTTTGTGTGTGAGCATGCAAGCATTTTGAATAAGGATAACAAATGGCTCTGCTTGAAAGGAACCCCGGCAGATTCTAGAACCAAAAGAAAGAAAGAAAGAAAATGGATGAATCGCTCGGAGGAAATTTCAGAGCAGGGTTGCGTCGTCTTTCAACAAAAGGAGAAGATCTGAAGACCTTCTTGGAAATGATTTAGCTTCATGAAAAGATCACTAGATCGGAACCCCTCAACATCGCTAGAGGAAAGTCTTCTCGAAACTTGGACAGAGGTTGTGAAAATTACGTGTCTGGAGGGCAAGTTATGGAAATGAAAGCTGAACGTTCACATGAGAATTTACCTCAGAAGCTGAACGTGTCCCTGTGCACTTCTTTAAACCTGAGATAATACATAACTGAGAAACAATGACAGGTATAATAACAGAGTTCCAATTTTTTTCTCCAGTTCTCTTTTCATTAGTTTAGTTTACTTTATTGCCACTGCATATCTTAAAACAAAATTAGATACCGTCTTCAGTGTACCATACAGTAGAATTCAACAGAGCTACTGCCCTGGGATAGAAGCTGTTTTTCAGCCTATTTGTCCTTGTTTTTATTATTCTGTACCAGCTGCCAGATGGTAATATTTCAAAAAAAAAGGGTGCCCAGGACAAGATGGATCTTTGAGAATATTTTGAACTTTCCTGAGGCAGTGGGAGCTATAAAGCTCTTCCAGAGGGGAGAGGGCAACCAATGATCCTCTGGGCAATGATATTAACCCTCTGGAGTGCTTTCCTCTCTGCCCCGGTGCAATTGGCAAACCAGACGCAGGTGCAGTAAGTTAAGATATTCTCTCTGGTGCAGTGGTAGAAGGTCACCAGCAGTTTTCCATTCAGTTGTTGTTTCCTGAGAAGTCTCAGGTAGTATAATCTCTGCTGGGCCCTTTTGACCAGGGCTGCAATGTGAGCACCCCAGGTCAGATCGTCTTTTAGTGTAACACCCAAAAACTTAAAATTGGCCACTTGCTCCCCTCAGTCCCCATTGATAAGCAAGGGCTGGATGTCTGATCTGTTCCTTCTATAAGCTCCTTGGTCTTATTGGTATTGAGGACCAAGCAATTGTCTCCACACCATGAAAGCAACCGGTCCACCTCATCTCGGTAGGCAGACTCATCCACCTTGGAGGATTAGGCCCAAGAGGAAAAGTTCTAGTTTCATTGTTATCTCCATTTTCAGAATTTTCTGTATTAAAATATGAATCCTCATCCAATTTTCTTTTTGCTTTGTCACATGTCCACCATAGGTACTTTGTTACTATATATGTTGACCGCAGCAAGACTATTGTATGCACAAAAATGGAAGGACGCTTCATTTCTGTCAGAATATATTCATGAACTAGAATAGAGCTTTGTAACAAGGCCAACCAATGAGTAGGCATGCGGCAGACCAGCCAATGAGGACTGTTTGGAAACTGAAACTAGAAGGAGCTTGGGTGTGGCTCTCTCTTACTCTGAGTCTGTCTATTGAAACTGAAATTGCTTCTCTCGTCTGCTGTGTGTCTTGCTTGCCTGCTGAACTAAAGAAAAACTGAAATCTGCTCTTACGGTGAAAGAATCTACAAATGGTATTGTAAACTTTACTCATGTTGTTATGTATATAAAGAAGTTACTGATTCTGCTGAATCAGTCATCTGTGTGTTTTCTTGGCATGAATTTATGCTGCAAACTTTAACAGATTCCTACCATGGAAGAATGGTTGCAGAAGTTGATGGAGTTGCCTGAAATGGCAAAACTGACTACTATGATTAAAGAAAATAATATAAGTACTTTTGTTTCCACATGGAAACCGCTTCTCAACTTAGGTGCTTGATGTGGAAAAGAATGAAACTTTGAGTTTGAGTTTTACAGGTTAGATTGACAGATCTTTATAGAAATGACTTGTTCATACTGTTATGTGATTTGATGTTAATGCCTTACTTTACTGTAACAGAGAGAGTCAGAATTCAATGCTTTTTTTTTCTTTCCCTGTTTTTCCTCACTTTTCTCCCCTTTTCCCTCTCCCCCCTCATTGACTTCTTACTTACTTTTTTATGTTATAATACTTTATGACTTAATAAAAATGTGTTTCTTAAAAAAGAGAAACAATGGAAAGCGTTCTATTTACGTAGGGATTTGATCTGAGAAATATTTTGTGAAGCAGTTTCATAACTTGAACAAGAAGAATTATTTTCAGGAAATACACAACAGGGATAGGCAAAGCCTAGGCAGGATTAAAGCTCTGTGCTCAGGTACATGAGAAGAAAAGCAGAAGGAAGAGTTATGCAATTAATAATCTGTTAGGGAAAGAGCAGGCAGAATGAGGATCAAAAAGTAGACACAGAGTAAACTCTTCACTCTCTATCTACCTGTAGACAGAATCTTGCCAGACTAAAGCACATCTTTTTGCATAACTACCGATACACTCTGATAATTATGTAGCTTTTTAAAAAACTTCTGTGTGTTACATATGCATACACACCTGAGAGCAGGCAATAGAGTTTCATTTTTAATGTGTGCCAATGTGCCCACAGTAAAAAATGACAATAAAGTATCTTATCTTTCCCCCAACCAAACTATATAAACTTTGCTGTCTCTTGTCCTCTGGAAGGCAGCCCCTCCCTGCTGGGAATCCAGACACCATTCCACCACAACAGTCAATAACATTATATATGAATATCCCAACATATCTCATTGGATTTGGTTTCTCCCAAAAAATATTGATGTTTCTTATATCAACCATTCATATATGGATTACCACTTTTATTTGCTGTCCTACCAGAGTACCCTTTCAACCAGGGATGGGATCTGACCAGTATAACTACCAGTTCTATTGCTCTGCGTCACATTGTGTATGCACACAAGTTGCGTGAGTGCAATTTATGACCTGCTGAGCTGACTGGACAGCTGAGCAGTGCTGCGTGCAAGTGTGCAGTGGTTGGAAAAGCCCCTTTTCCCTGCTTTTTCAACCATAGCTGTGTCACACAAAGCAGCTGCGGTTGAAAAAGCAGGAAATAAAGGTCAGGTAAGAGCCCGGGCGGGCGGGTAGGCCAAAACAGTAGCAACAAAACAACCAGTTCTATGTATGCTCTCTGTCTGCTGCTCTTCAGAACTATCAGTTCTACAAAGGTAAACAGAACCAGTAGAATCCCACCCACTTTCAACCATAATATAGAAATTGATTTTTTTTTCTTGTAAATGTTTGAATGTATCAGCCCCCAAACACTGTAAGGTTTCAAAAAGGAAATAGCTTGCCGGTATCCTTCTGGGGTTGATCCCAAGATTTTGGCAGGAAATGGAACTTCCATTGTTTTTTTTAGCACAAAGGGCTGTGAATAGCTTTCAGATATTTTTAGAGCAGGGATCAATATTTGAAGGATATGTTCAAAGGTACGACAAATTATACAGCCCAAAGGCAGAGAAAGGTCGAAGTCCTAAGAAACCATTATGATCAAGCATTTGTGATCTGTGATGCAGTGGTTAGAGTATAGTACTGCAAGCTACTTCTGCATCCAGCTACCTACAATTCAACAGTTCAAATCCCACCAGGCTCAAGGTTGACTCAGCCTTCCATTCTTCCAAGGTCAGTAAAATGAGGACCTAAATTGTTGGGGGCAAGAGGCTGACCCTGTAAACCACTTAGAGAGGGCTATAAAGCAATATAAAGTGGTATTTAAGTCTAAGTACTATAGCTATTGCTATTTAATTTTCAAGCAGTAACAATAAGTTTCCAGTTGTGGAACTAAAAGGTTCCTCTCACGCATCAGCGCTAGTCATTTCCGGCTCTAGGGGGCAGTGCTCATCACTGTTACACGGCCAAAGAGCCAGCGCTGTCCAAAGACGTCTCCAGGGTCATGTGGCCGGCAGGACTAAATGCCTTGAAGGCACACGGAACGCTGTTCCCTTACCACCAAAGGGGTCCCTATTTTTCTACTTGCTGATCAGTAATTTTTTCAGTTCTGAACTTTGGGTAACTACCAAATAAGAATCAGGGATGGAGAAATCAGAATTAAAGACCAAAGTATGGAGGGATAGGGAATGATTCCTCTGTTGCCAGCCCAGTAGTTGAGGTTAGGTTCTTTTAATTTTTGACAAACTCACCTCTCATTAGCCTCCCTTTCCATTTGTTATCCCGACTCCAATTTTGATCGTGTGTGTTTGGATAACTGTGAATAATTAGGCAAAGAGGAATAGCACTTCTGTTTGCTTCCAGCTAGAGTAAAAGTCAGGGCATTGTTAAAAGTTGCCAGAATTTCAAATTAATGGAGAACATCTGATTTCCACACACATACACCCTTTTTTTGGGGGGGGGATGCACAACCCTTTGTTTTACCCCTCCTTCCCTGGGTTTCAGCTGTTTATTAAAAGAAAAAAATGCAAAAATAAAAATTTACTATCTGAGCAAGATTTCTGGTGTCTCTGAAGGCTATGTTTGAGTAAGATAATTAAACCATGCAGGACTTTTTTAATTATATTAATTTTAATTATGCATGGTACATTTTAATTACATAGTCCAGGGATGAATGTCTCCCATCTATTAAAAACCTCTGTGATTCATATGAATATTGGACCTCCTGCCCGCTCTTCAATTTTTTTCCCCTGATGTACAAGGTTACATTACTTGATGGCTTCATTAGTCATGAAGGTAGAATTTTAATTTCAATTCCATTTATTGCTAGTGGGGCATAGAAATGGACTCATTACTCCCCAGCACAGAAAATCAATTTTCTCATCAAAAATGGGGCTTCAAATAATCAGACATTTAAGTTGATGTCCTTGCCAGACGGGTGACTAATTTTAAAGATTTGAGCTGGTGTATTTGACTAAATTTATTTCAGGTATAGCCATAGCATTGATATGTGTTTATTCAAAGCAATTGAGCAACTAGGATAATGAAAGGCTTGGAGACTAAAATATATAGGAAGAACAGTTGCAGGATTTGGGTTTGGCTAGTCTTAGAGAAAAGAAGGACTAGGAGTGACATGATAGCTGTTCTCCAGAATTTGAGAGGCTGTCACAAAGAGGAAGGAGTCAATTCACCCTAAAAAATATCACGAAGCAGAAGTTTTAAGTTTTATTGGCATAAATAAAACGTATTTATTTGTAGGTAAATAAATAGGCTGGTATTATGGAGCAACAGCCTGACAGCCTTTGCCCAGAGCCTCATTCCCTACACTGTAGATTTTAACAACAACAACAACAAAGATTGTGTAAAAAATACAAAAGGTTTTGTAACCTGCACCATTCAGATAATGTCTGCAGTCTGCATTTACAATTCCTGCATGTTTCTTGGTTGTCTTCTTCTTTTTTAATTATTGATGCTTCTTTTTATGTTTTATGGCCTTGTGCCATAATAACAGCAGAATTTTGGGAGTCAGAAAGTGCATCAAGATGACACGGCAAAGACTTTCGTTCACACATTTTCTCTTTCAGGTCAACTCTGTTCAATCAAACACTTGCCACTTACATGAGATTGAAAAATTAAAGAAGGTCAGAAGCTGTTTCTTGATAGCGTTTGCTTCTTTGCGTTCTATTTTTCTTTTAGTTATTTCTTTCGCACTATTCATCTCCTCTTGAATTTCTTTCTTTTTCTTTTTCTGACTTCATATTAAAAAGTACAGGGAGTCCTTGGCTTACAACCACAAAGGAGTCCAACATTTCTGTTGCAAAGTGTCATGCCCCTGGTGGAGACTGACTGAAGAAGAAGAGGAACAGCCAACAGAGAGTGGGACTGTGGCTCCGGAGGTTGTGGAGGAGGCTGGGGAAGGGCAGAGGCCAGCTAAGCAGTCAGAGGAGACCCAGGCCCATCCCCTCTCCATCCTAGGGCATGCAGGGAGGAGAGGATAAGGGAGAGATGTGGTCTGCTCGGGAGGAGAGGTCTTGATCTTCTTCATGGGCTGCAGGTGTGACAACTGAATAAGAGTTTGGACCTGCGTACTGGCAAATGCAGGAAACAAAGTGTGTAAATATCTCTGGTTTATAGTTCCTCTCTGAGTTTGGCGTCCTTCCCAGTGTGTGCTACCTGTGGAAATCCTCCAGCCCTTATCTTACCTGGTTTGTGTTGCTTTTTTCCTTCTTCATGTAACTGTGTGTGCTGTGAATGAATAAAGGTATAATAAAGTTATCTAGAGCTTGAAGTCAAGTGCAGGGTTCTGGCCCTGCACTTCTGATTGGCCGCTAATTGGCAAGATTGGATTGGTCCATTCAGGAGAATCTGATTGGCCATTAATGAGCCGTTCCCATTGGTTAACGGAGCTAGCGCTCCCGGGTTTCATTGGTTGAATAGTTAATAAGTTGCCTATATAAGAAAGGCTGTAGCAGCCATTGAGTTGAGCTGTCACACCATGTAAATAGAGTTGAAGTTCACCATTTCACCGGCTCATCTCCATTCTTTCGCGCCCACGCTCAGTACTTAACACTGGCGATGAGGATGGGATGTGGAGATGTCAGAGCTGACTGAACAACGAAGAAGATAACCGAGCACATGGCTCAAACGCACAACGGCGGAAACATGTCCAGCGGCATCATACCACCCGCTCCATTCAACCCAGCGCAAGAAGACTGGGACTTCTATATGGATCGTTTCCAAATGTTCTTGGAAACCAACAATTTGAAGGATGCCACGACCGGGAAGAAACGGGCGGTATTCCTAACGCATTGCGGGCCGACCGTATTCAAGATGGCCAAGGCGCTAGCAAAACCGGCAGAAGTAAAGTCTATGGACTAGGACGTCCTCGAACCCCTACTGAGAGCCCACTATGCACCAACTGTGCCAACACTCGTAAGGTGGCATGAATTTTATCAAAGAAACCAGCGGAAAGGAGAGAGCGTTGCAGACTTCGTCGCGGACCTCCGAAACCTGGGAGGCCTCTGCGGGTTCACTGACCTGGAAGAGGCCTTGAGAGACCAAATAGTTCTGGGACTAGATACACTAGGCGTGCAGAGTAAGCTGATGGCGAAAGGCGACATCAGCCTTGCCGATGCCATTGCTGATGCTACTGCAGCAGAAGCAACCAGGAAGTCGGCTGCCCAAATGCGCCGCAACCACGCTCCAGTTCACCAACTGACTGGCGATCTTTCACCTAAGTCAGAAGGACAGTTCCCGACGACCCACCACGAGGACCTCTCTTCATCATCAGACAGTGACGAAGAAGAGGTCCATCGACTGTGGTCCGAACGGGACCATTACCAGAAGTCCCAACACCCATGCGCTGGCTGTGGGGCCAGCCACCCCCGGTCCGAATGCAAATTCCGTGACGCACTCTGCCACGAGTGCGGGAAATGAGGCCACATCGGACAGGTCTGTAGAAGTCTCCAAGGACCTAGCTAGCCCTCGAAAGGGGCTAACTATCGCCAACTGACAGGAAACCGTCCTGTAAAGCGAGAACCAGTAAGCCACTCCTACAGAAACAGAACCCTAAACCACCCCACGAAGTGAGAAGAGGCTCACCAAACTATCACTATTGGTCATGCCTCCTCCTTGGATGCCAAGAAAATCCGAGTTAAAGTGGCCATCGAAAATCAGCCCTGCCAAATGGAAGTCGACTCGGGATCGTCTCTCTCGATGGTTTCATGGAAGACCCTCAAGCAACTCATCCCTACTATCCAGCGTCAAGACCTCCGTTCCCAAAGACTTATACTTAAAGACTATCAAGGGAATTGAATTCCAGTTGTAGGATCCAGTCGAGTCCGGGTCTCGTTCAAAAACCGTACGGCGTACTTACCTCTGACTGTGATCGACAAAGACCGGCCTAGCCTGTTAGGCCTCCAATGGTTCGCACCACTGGGCATTGAAGTGGCCGGCATTAACCGAATCGGCAGCAGCGACTGGGAGGAGGACCTCGTCCAAGAATTCAGGGACGCCTTTGCAGAAAAACTAGGCGAGTACAAGGGGACCCGGATATCATTTAACATTGATCCAAAAATAGCTCCCATCCGCCTTAAGCCTCGTCGGGTTCCATTTGCCCTAAAACCAAAAATTGACGAGCAGCTTGATAAGCTAATAGCCCAGGGGTGTTAGAGCCCACCGATCACTCTCCTTAGGAGACCCCAATCGTAACACCCATTAAGCTGGATGGATCAATTAGAATTTGTGGGGACTACCGAGCCACCCTGAACCACACCCTGCAGCAAAACGCATATCCAGTACCGGTGGTGCAGCACCTCCTCCATTCCCTGGGGGGCGGAAAAGTCTTCACTAAACTAGACTTAGCTCAAGCATATCAGCAACTGCCGGTAGATGAAAAAACAGCACAGGCACAGACAATTGTGACGCACCGAGGTGCCTTTAAATGTACACGGCTCCAATTCGGAGTGAGCGTAGCCCTGGGGATCTTTCAGAGCTTGATGGAGAGATTTTACAGGGGATTAAAGGTGTTGTCCCCTATTTTGATGAAGTGTTAATCGCTGCCCCTACTTCAAAAATTTTATGGGATCGCTTGAGAATGGTCCTCCAGAAATTCAAAGACGCAGGTCTTAAAGTGAAGAAAAATAAGTGTAAATTGTGTACAGATCGTGTAAAATTTTGGGGTATTTAATTGACAGTCAGGGCATTCACCCTACCGATAACAAATTGAGAGCAATAAAAAACGCTCCCAGACCCCGGAATAAGGCAGACCTCCAGGCCTTTCTAGGCCTTATCAATTTTTATAACATATTCCTGCTGCACAAAGCAACTGTCGCTGAACCCCTACATCGTTTATTGGACAAAAAAGCCATTTGGGTATGGGGACATAGAGAAGAGCAGGCGTTTCGAAATGTAAAGAAATTACTGACTTCTGACGCTGTACTGATGCAGTACAATGAGACCTTGCCGTTAACGATCACGTGTGATGCCTCGCCTTTCGGAGTGGGCGCCATTTTGAGCCACGTTTTGCCGAACGGTAGCGAAGCCCCTTTGTTGCCTATTTCTCAAAGACGCTCTCGAAAACTGAGCGAAATTATAGCCAGATTGATAAAGAAGCCCTTGCCATTGTGTCTGCTGTCAAAAGATTTCATGAGTACGTGTATGGCCGGGTTTTTACTCTAGTGACTGACCACAAACCTTTGCTGGGAATAATAGCGGGAGATAAGCCAACCCCCTTTTTATTATCTCCCAGAATGACTCGCTGGTCAGAATTCTTGGCTGCTTATAATTATCGGCTGCAATACCGCCTGGGGAAGGCCATTCCCCACGCCGACGCATTGAGCCGAGCACCGCTTCCAGAGACCATCGACGATCCCGCGCCTACAGTGTCAACGTTGCAAATCGAGACACTTCGTACACCGCCATTAACGGCCCGAGATATCGCGAGAGAAACAAAACGCGACCCCGCCTTAGCACGAGTCCTCAGTTGGGTGGAACACAGATGGCCATTGGACCAAGTACCTGATGACTTTCATCCCATTCAAAAGTCAACAAACAGAGTTGTTTTCACAGAAAGGCTGCATCATCTGGGGCGATAGAGTCGTTGTCCCAGAGCAACTCCAACGGGCAGTACTGAGAACCTTGCACGATGGCCACCCCGGCATCGTGCGCATGAAAGCCCTCGCACGAAGCTACGCGTGGTGGCCAGGCATCGACAAGCAAATCGAAAATTGGGTCAAAGCTTGTCATAAATGCCAAGAAGTAAGCAACGCCCCACCAAAGGCAATCCCAACCAAATGGGAAACACCGTGGGGACCCTGGTCCCGTATCCATCTGGACTTTGCAGGGCCTACCAAAGGCCACATGTTTTTGTTAAACGTGGACGCCTACTCGAACTGGCTCGAAATCCACCGAATGAAGAACACAACAACTAAAGCGGTCATTAAGAAACTGGACAGACTGTTTGCAACCCACGGATTACCAGACATTCTGGTATCCGACAACGGCCCCCAATTTACCGCACTGTCTTTTGAACAGTACCTGGCGGACCACGGTATTTGACATGAGCTGATGTCGCCTGCGCATCCTGCGGTCAACGGAAGGGCTGAGCGCATGGTACAATTCGTCAAAAAGACGCTACAGAAAATGGACTATGACAACATCGAAGAGAAAATAAACCGAATCCTCTTTTTACAGCATATCACTCCACACAGCGTCACCAACAAAACTCCCGCCGAGTTGCTAATGGGACGAAAGCTCCGCTCCTACCTTGACTGGTTACACCCAGCATACGAACCAGAGAAAGCACACGGATCAAGCGGCCGATGCCGTACCTTCCAGGTAGGCGACTTGGTATTCGCTAAAAACTTATCAGGCGATCCGTTGTGGGTCGAAGCAACTGTAGTCCGTGTAACCGGCCCGAGATCATACCTTGTGCAATGCCACGGTGATAGACTATGGAAGCGCCATATCGATCAACTACGATCAAGACTGCAGTCAGGGATCCCTGAGTCCCCTGATGACCAAACTGAAGGGGGGGGAGATACAGAGGAAGATGAACTCCAATTAGCAGAAAACCTTTTTGAAGGGAACGATAGCAGAACGGAAACACGTGAAGAGCAAGCAGGGACGGGAGTGAGCTCACCTCATGGTGATACAGATGATGTTGGTGACAATGAAAACTCAAACTCAGAGTCGGAGACACCACTCTCACCAAACAATGCCCTACCTCAACAAGAGTGCAGCCAAATACCGGGTGCACAACGAAAATCAAACAGACTAACAAAACAACCGTCCTACCTCAAGGACTACGTAACCGCACCTGTAAACGGAACCTGGGGGGAAGGGGTGTTGTGAATGAATAAAGGTGTAATAAAGTTATCTAGAGCTTGAAGTCAAGTGCGGGGTTCTGGCCCTGCATTTCTGATTGGCCGCTAATTGGCAAGATCGGATTGGTCCGTTCAGGAGAATCTGATTGGCCATTAATGAGCCGTTCCCATTGGTTAACAGAGCTAGCGCTCCCGGGTTTCATTGGTTGAATAGTTAATAAGTTGCCTATATAAGAAAGGCTGTAGCAGCCATTGAGCTGAGCTGTCACACCGTGTAAATAAAAAGTTGAAGTTCACCGTTTCACCGGCTTGTCTCCATTCTTTCGCACCCACGCTCAGTACTCAACAGTGTGGGAGTTTTTTTGTCTCCAGTCAAAGATATTTGGAGCTTGGAACCAAGCTGAAGAAATAATAGGGACTTCACCTGTTTTCTGTGACTGTGTTTGTTTTGTATCCCACCCTGGGTCATCACACTAAGTGAGACATTTGTTTAAGTGAGTTTTGCCCCCATATTACAACCTTTCTTGCCATAGTTGTTAAGTGAATCACGGCACTTGATAAGTTAGTAACCCAGTTGTTAAATGAATCTAACTTCTCCATTGAGCTTGCTTCTCAGAAGGGTCGCAAAAGGGGATCACATGAGCTTGGGACATAGCAATGGTCATAAATATGAACCAGTTGCCAGGAAACCAGTTCCAAAATTTGGAACCATCCAAAGTTTGATCACATGATCATGGGGATAATGCAAAGGTTGTAACTGTGGAAAAATGGTCATAAGCAAAGGTGGTATTCAGCTGGTTCGGACTGGTTCTGGAGAACCAGTAATGGAAATTGTGAGTAGTTCAGAGAACCAGCAAATACTGCCTCTGACTGGCCCTGCCAACCCCATCTCTTCTCTGCCTTCTGAATCCCAGCTGATCAGCTAGGTCTACTTTGGTAGCCCTGCACAGGAGAACGGAGCTGAAAAGCACGTTAGTGGGGTGGGGAAGGAAGATTGTAAGGATAAGATTGTAAGGATACAAGCAACAAAGTTACAGTTATACAGTCACAAGTGGGAGGGGATGGGCGATAAGGAGTGATGAGAAGATGAACAGTAATAGTGGTGCAGACTTTGTAAATAGTTGGACAATGTTGAAAGAATTATTTGTTTAGCAAAGTGATGGTGTTTGGGGAAAAACTGTTCTTGTGTCTAGTAGTTCTGGTGTGCAGTGCCCTATAGCGTCGTTTTGAGGGAAGGAGTTGAAACAATTTATGTCCGGGATGTGAGGGGTCTGTAAATATTTTCACAGCCCTCTTTTTGA
>BHEV01030928.1:0-13952 GCA_004319985.1 Emydocephalus ijimae
ACCAGCCCGGAAAGACCGAGCGGGAGCGGTGAAAACAGCAGCTCAACCAACCCGGGTAGCCCAGGAGGGAGCTGCGAAGAGTGGCCCGGCAAGACATACCAGGCGGTTCCCACGATGGAGTCAAGAGGCACAGAGACCCCAACCGAACCGGCCGGGATCCAACCTACAACTGACCTGCGCAGGTCCAGTAGGCAAAGACGGAGCCCCACCTACCCACGGGACTATGCCACATAAGGACCAAACCAAGAGGGGAGGGGTGTTCTGTACCTTAATTTAAATACTTGAGATCCCCGCACTTTGATTGGCCAAAGTGCGGGGCGATTGGATTGGTTAGGCGAGCCACACCGATTGGCTCGCTAAGAATCTCCCATGATTGGTGGATTCGAATCGCGGGAGATTCAAAGCGGTGTCATTGGCCGCGGCCGCCGCGGCTTGGAAATAAAAAGCCGAGGAAGTTTCCAAAGCCGCAGTTCGGTTCCAGCTACAATAAAGAGCTTGATACAAAGTCACCGACTCCTGGCATCATTCCAACGGACACAACAGTTGTGAAGTGAGTTTTCCCCAATTTTACAACCTTTTTATTGTGTCACTAAGTGAACCATCAAGATCGTCAAGTGAATGATGTTGCTGTTAAACAAATTCATTTCCTTTATTGACTTTGCTTGTTGGAAGCTCCATGAAAAGATTGTAAATAATGAGTACATGACCCAAGGATGTTGCAATTAATTTTCATAATAATGTATGCCAGTTATTAAGCACATTTGATCTTGTTACCATGGGGATGCTGCCATGATTATAAGTACAAGGACTTGTTGTAAGTCACTTATTTCAGCATTCTTATAAATTTGAATGACCATTGAATGATTGTAAGTCAAGGACTACCTGTAGAAGGTTACTACTGAACAAGCCTTGTATTGATACAGTGACAAATAAACAGAACACATAAAATGTACATAATCATCCTTTGTTTCCTTATGCCTATATGTGGAATACCATTGTTTATATTTTGATGAGAGTGTAGCACCGTAATAAAACTTCAGCTTAGCATGCAGAACATTTCAAATTCATTCCCATGCACCTGCAACTTAGGTTAGGAAAGATGCCTGCAATTCCAGTGTCGAAATTGATTATCTGGGCTTGTTCTAGTGCTAGGCTCTTTTTCTAAGTTCCAGAGTCCTTTAGCATAAAAGATATATAAATTCTATACATAAGGGAAACTTGCCAATTGCACCAGCTTTATACCATCATCATTTTCCACTTTGTTGCCAAACTTACATGAAAAATAGAGGAAGCTGTCAGTGGGAATGGTGATAACACCATCTATTTACTCTATTTCTCAAGCTTTCCAAATGCAATGAAGTCTTGGAAATCTGCCTAGAATTACACAGTGCAGCAGGGAAGGCTAAAAGTTACAGTTTTCAATTTCTTCTGATTTGAATGATTGCGCTATATGCCTCTTCCATCTAGATTTCCCAAGAATCTTGAGATCATCATCTGTCAAGACAACATCATGGTTCATATATTTCCAGTTCTGCTAATTTTAAGTACATTGTGATTTCAGAAAAGAAAAAAGTAACCATGACTGTTTATGAAGAAATTAAGTTCAGTTATAGTTTGTGCTAGAATATGACACAATTTTTAGTCTATCTGCTCCCATTCTTAGTTATGATATTTTATTCAATCCATCTTCTAGGTTCTAAATGGCTATGAAATATTTGATTTTTCACGGGTAGGAGGAACTATGTAGATTTCAGGCCATAAATATTCACAATACACTATATTGTTTCTTTTCCTATTCTTCCAGTTGCTCCAGATGGAAATGTTTTAAATTAATTTGAGTAGTAACATTTCAAATATGAGACTAAACATGCTTCCCTTTTCTAAGAAAATCAATATAGCCAGCTTATGATCATATCCTGCTTCAGAGTCAAATAGACTGTGACAGAGTTAATGAACACAAAATACAGCAGATGAAAAAAAAGTTTTCCGTTTTGCATCACGGGCAACAACTATAATCCTTAGAACAAGAATAGCTCTGCTATAAAATACTGTCTGTTTTCCTCTGTGAAGTTTTAAGAAATGCAACTCCAGCAAGGTGTTCATCTGTAAGCAGGCTGACACAAGATGATGGTTTTTTTTAAAGTCTACTGAAAAAAGCAAGAATACCATGCTGATTTTAAGTGGTTGCCAGAAAGCTACCTGTAATCATCAGTCATACTCTTATATTGAAAATATACAGCCAGAGTTTACTATTTCAAAATATTATGGAGGCATGCATGGGGGCAGGACAACTTGGGGTTAAGTTTGATTTTTTTCCCCCTTAAGAATTATATTGTGCAGTATTTTTGTGAAGATCTATTGACGTCTAAAATTTATCTGTTTAACCAACACCCATTTAATATTTTTAATTTAACTTACAAATTCTATGTTGTAAAGTGTCTTAGTACATATTCCTTATCATCTTGTAACTGACAACTGTCAGGAAATACTTCGAGTATAACAATGGAGGGAATAACAAAGGTGGTATACAGTTGTGTACTGTATATAATTTTACTGGTCTTTTATATTTATTACATTAATATAGGGTTTTGGCAAATAAAATGCTAGTGAAAAGTCAGCATGATGCTAGCTTTTACATCACTGGTATTTTACCTAAAATATTTAATATGCAATAAATCAACTTTTCCTGAAATAACTCTTAATTTTCAGTAACCTGTTTTGGATATTCCAAGAATTAAACAAAATTTTAAATGACTAATTGGCCATTGTATTTAAGTTATGTAGCAACACTGGAAATCAATAGAGGGTCTAAGTATTACATATCCTAGATGATCCCAAAAGTTAAGCAGTGTTAGTACCTAGATGGAAGACCAAATTATATACATTATAGGCCAGATTGGAAAGCCCCCCCCCAAAAAACAAACCCAAGGCCCCAATGGAATCTACTTCCATACTATTGCTATGAAAATTAAAGGACATATCTATAAAGTCATTAGCAAATGAGTTAATATCAAAGGAGACTTTCTTTAAAAAAAAAAAAACCAAAATAGCTTGAAAAGACAATTCCTTTTTTATAGCTCAAGACCATAATATATCTTCCTGTTTTACATGGGTATGGCTAGTGAAATGAGGTCATTAGCATAGAAGAAGGCAACACATGTTAAAAATGTATTTAGGTAGATGGATTTATATTAAAAAATAAAATACATTATGATTAGAATAAGAGCCACATGTAAGCCTTTGCAAATCTGCACATTTAGTAAAAATAAAGAATGTCTTTGTCCAGTGTTTATACTATATAGAAATTCATACCAACTTCATGCTACCATTGCTATACAAATATCCAAGACAGTCAAGATAACATTATATTTTCCTGCTGCTTCTTCTTCCCTGCCCCAATATACCCTTTTGTCAAGTTCTGTGCAACAACACTCAATATTATTAGACAATGAATTCTGGCTCATGCACAGCACCTAACCATATCACTTAATCTCAGTATGCCCCTTCTCTGCCAACATTGAGTATTTTATAGCCTGGAATTTAATCGTCTTTTAATTTATTTTATATGTCTTTCAAGATATTTTTATATCCCCCAACACTTTTTATTACCTTTTATATTACTATGCTTCTTTTATTGACCATATTCCTTCTATGTGTTTTATACTGGTTTACAACTGTAATCAATATTTGAACTGACTGCTATCACTGCATCTTAACACTTATTTATTATTTGGAAGTTTTATATTCACAAGAAAACAATTGACAAAAATTAATCTAAGGAAATAGGAAAAGTAATGTAGATTAGCTGCATAGAGAAAGGAGAGAAGTAATGCAATTTTATCTTGGAGTAATATAAATTTAATTTACAAATCATGGAACAATCATTTTACTGCATTGGTCACACCTCACCACGAATACTGTATTCAGCTCTTTCAATTTTTTTAAAAAAAGATGTAGACAAATTGGAAAAGATTTACAAATTGTCAAAATTAGAAGACCAATAACTAAATCCTATGAAGGGATATAGAAGGAACTAGAGATCTTTATCTATGAAACAGTAGGATGAAGTGTTATGTGATAACACTCTTCAAATATCTAAAGGATCTAGCACAGGACAAAACCAAAGTCCAACAGCTATAAGAGTCCATGACATCAAATCATAGATTAAAGTTGCAAGAGGCACAGTTCCAGAAATGTTAGTGAAAAAAAAAAAATCCCAGTAAAGTTGTGTCATAGTGGAATCAACTGATTAGATAAATAGTGGCCACTCTTTTGATAGATGCATTTAAGTCAAAGTTAAATAACTATCCGGCATGAATATTTCCATTTTCATATCTTTGTTTAGGAGAGATTTTAAATCAGTGGCACACGCATACACACACACACACTCTAATTAGGGAATAATAGAGTTGACAGTTAAAGTCCATTTGACAAAGAAAGATAACTACACATGTGAAGTTCATATATGGTTCTACAGTATATAAACATTCCACAGCACCTTTAAAATATTACAGATATTTTATTTTACTTACATACATATAAAATCTTCTTCTAAATAAATCTTAATATCAAATATTACCACTCAGCGAATTATTTTAGATTGTGTGTGTCTTCAGTGTCAAATTGTCACATTTAATATTGGTTGGATTTTTATAAAAGGTTTCCAGGAACTAAGTTAACTTCCTTTCTTCCCTTTCAGCCTGTTCCTGCAGGGCTTGCTTGACACTTCATCTACTGACAGCATGAAAATCCTGGGCAGCACTTTAGTCTGTCATCGCTAAGACATACCTTGTCACGTGATTTCTAGTATGTCTTCAATAAATAAACAAACAATCTTCTTTTACAAATATACATGGCTCAGTGGCAAAAAAAATGACAGAAGATATTTTATCATTTATCATTTTATGATAAATAGTTTATGTTCATTCTTTTTCATTCCCTGCATTTGTTTGAAAAGTTGCTTTACTTAGGAACAAGTTTAAGACTTAAGTGGCGCTTCACAAAAGATAGGAAATATAGGATATTTTAAATACATTAAAATATATTATATAAATATACTATTTTCTAGTGAAATTTATGTCATTTCATAAGGAGCTGTCCTCCTTATGGTGAAAACAACCAAGTCACTCCAACTACTCGCTTGTATAAGCTTGTTATATCCTAGTATATCATTTTTTTTGTGGACTTACCTAATTTTATATTTCAAATTGCTCCTTACCTATAAGTCCCAAGACAATATAGGGCAAGAATATCTAAAAGACTGCTTCCTCTCCTAGGATCTTTTACAGTGGATTATCTCAATTTTGCAATCCATCAGCAGAAGAATCTCAGTTGGTGGGAATTTGTGAAAATCTGTTTTCTGTAGCAGTCTCTTTACTACAAAATTATTTATAAAGGATGTGAGATTAATAGTATCTCTGATAGTATACACTTATAATAAAAACTTATAATAATTTTAAAAAAACGATTGAAAGTTTCAACATTTTGAATTTAAGATTTTAGCTTTGCAATGTTTCACTTTTGTGGTTTGATTCTGAAATATTTGTTTTCATTTTGTTATTTTTTAGACAACTCCTGTATCTTTCTAATAAAATTTTTATTTAATAGTTGGGTAAATTTTGGTGGTAAATAATATTTTCAGGAATAGTGCAAAAGATTATAAACACTTAATTATTCAGGAAATGTTTATGTTACTAATTATAAACTCCCAGATTCTTGCAGAATTAAAAAAAAAAAACTAAGGATGCCTTTGAGCTGAATTTAACTTCACATAGTTTGTTGGCAAAAATATCAAAGTGTTTTTTTCATTACCATCAATTGAGATATTTTTTTAAATTTCTACCATATTCCACTATCTTGGGAGACCTTCATCTAAGTGTCAGATTTAAGTACTTAACTTTTTCTTTCTTTTTTTTAGTTAGCTCATTGCTGCCACCTGCTGTAACTATCAATAACTTTCAATACAGAAAAAAGCAAGTAGAACAGAATAATAATCAATTAAAATAGCTATAATTACTACAGTAGAAATAAGCACTATAAATACACAGATACTACATAAATATTCATTAATACATTGCAGCACTAGAAGTATAGAAAAGTTAAATATTTCAAATAAATAAATATTGCAAAAAGATAACAGAAAATGCCAGACAGAACTCTCTGGGAATACCATAATTGGGTGGACATAACATAAAAAAATACAATCACAATTACATGAGAATATTTGAAGCAGAGCCTCCAATAAAGATCTCTGCACTAGCTTATAAGTACAAGATGTACTATTTCCGATACAATGGGCCCAAATCTTGAAACAGGTATTTCTTTTGTTTCTTTGCTTTTAGTTTTGCCATCTTTGTGGTGGGTTTTAGCATAGACAACTAAAACATATAAAGAACAGTTGCTGGAACTGGTATGTCCAGTCTGATAAAAAGAAGGACTAGGGGTGATGTGATAGCAATGTTCCAATATCTCAGAGTTTGCCACAAAGAAAAGGGAGTCACACTATTCTCCAAAGCACCTGAGGATAGGATAAGAAGCAATTGATGGAAATTAATCAAGGAGAAACAACTTAGAACTAAAGAGAAATTCCTGACTTCCAGTTGCAGCGCTGCGGTGGGGTGGGGAGTGAAGAGCAAGCTCTGCTCTCTCATCCCCAATCTGCACGTTTGGAGGCCCTGGTGAGGAGCACGTCGACCCTGGAGGGGAAGACGAAGGTGTGAGGAAGCCCAAGGAGAAGTTTGACAGTGGCGGCTGAAGACAGCTTCAAAGGGGGCCTCATTTGCTCCGACATGTGAGTGATCGGCCATCTCGATGGCAGACCGAAGTCGCAGCACTTTAGCCCAATGAGGAAGATACCAGAGCATAAACAGTGTTTTTGGCATCAATTGACGGATTGAACTTGGAGTAAAGAAGGCGGAAAGTGAAAGTCGAGGAGAGAAACAGCAGAGAAAGACGGCAGAACTGTGAGTCTTAAATAAGAGGATGGAAGTCCGAAGGGAAATGGCGATCCGACAGTGAAAGCAAGGAACTCTTAAGACAAAGATCAAAGCCGATTTAGTTGATTAAAAATTGACTGGTGTCTTGGACTTGTTCTGAAAAATTTGATTTAGACTGATTATCTAGGAATTTGGAGTTTAACCTGATGGATCTGTGACTTGTAAAAGAAGAAGAACAGTGGAAAAAGAAGTAAGAGACAGGACTAAACCCAAGAAAGGAAGTGACATTTTGAGATTATACAGAGAGAAGAGAAGCTTATGTAACAGACTGTGACTAAACAAAACGTGAACGGACAAGGAAAAGAAAGTGATTGAATATTATTGGACTTCTTTTCATAGAATATAATTAATGAAATAACATTTTGATTAAGGTTTGATTGAATTTATTAAGAATTTAAAAGTTTAAATGATATGAAACTGCGAAAACTGGTGAAATACTATTTTGATGATTATTGATTGATTACTAACAACTAATGAAATAAGTAAGGTCATATATATAAAAAGTGGAATATAGAATTGTTTAAAGGAAACCGAACTTTACAGTTAAAGATAAAGAATACAGTTGATATACCATAATATAGTAATATAAAATAGTTGTATAAGAACAATTTACAGGAAGTATATTTTAGGATATTATATTACACTCTTTCTCTCTTTTCTCTCTCATTTTGATATTTCATTCCTTTAGCTCTCTCCCTTCTTTATCTTCTTTAATTTTGGTGATTCAGTTAGTTTCAGATTCTATAAAAGATTGAATCAAATCTGAATAATTTAGAATAGTGGGAAAATATATTTATATTCTAAGGGAAACTACTGAATAGAACTAATAACAAAAGAAAAATTAAATAGTGAATGGCAAAGTGGGAAGATATATCCAATAAAGTTAGGAATATGACCAGTACTACAACAGCAAACCTGAAAGGGAAAAAACTGATGTCTGGTTCATCAATGTCTATTAGATCTCCAGCGGGCCAAAAAACAATAGAAGGAATGTTGAATAGGGAAAAGATGAGCAACGCAGTCAACATGCAGACGATGCAAGCAACATTAACAGCTATTCAGAAAATGATGCTTAAAATGCAGGAGGCAATGGTTAATAACCATACAGATGTGAAGACAGAAATGGGAGAAATGAAGGGTAAGATTCAAAATTTAGAGGAGAAGATGGGAACGATCCAACAGAACAAAGAGTAAAGAATATAGAAACTAAAGCTGAACAAATAGATAAGAGATTGGAAGGGATGGATAGGAAAGTAATAGAGATGAACAGAGACTTAGAAGATTCGATTATCCATCTTGAAATGGAACATGCAACATTCTATTTGAGGTTCCAAAATGTATTGGAATCCAAAGACAAAGACCTGGGAGACATAATGTCCCACTTTATAGCAGAGACATTGCAAAGGGATCAGCAGGAAATAGTGAAAGAATTAGATGAGGACTACTAAATCCATGCAAACTATGCCAGATGAAACAAGCTGCCTAGAGAGGTCCACATCAGGTTCGCCAGAAAAAAGTAAGAGATATCGTATATAGAATCACAAAGGACGAGTCTATGGTATATAAAGAAAAAGAGATCATGACCTTGAAACAAATTCTGAGGTGGGTAAGAGAGTTGAGGAACAACTACAGATCTCTGGCGATACTCTTGAATAAATGAAACATCTGGTTCCAATGGCTGGTCCCTGAAGGAATGCTGGTGACATGGCAAGAAAGAAGAGTAAAAATTGATAGTATTGAAAAGGTGCAAGAACTTTACAATCAGTTGATGGAAACAGAGGAAGAGGGGAGCAGTGAAGAAGAGTCAGAAAGCAAGAGTCAGGAGGACCAACAAGAAGATCAGCAACAGGGAATATAGGAAATGGACCAAGAAGAGAGAGGCAAAGAAAAGAGAGAATACCCAAGGAGAGAAGGCCTAAGAACAAGACCCCAAAGAGAAGCAAGAACAAACAGAAGATTTAGGAAGACTCAGAATTAACAGTGGAAGAAGAGATTAAATTACTCTAAATAAACATCAATGGATTAAACTCCCAGATCAAGAGGAAACAAATATTAACCAAATTAACTAAACAAAACATTGATATTATATGCCTACAGGAGGTACATATCCAAAAACAGCATAAAAAATATCTAGAATATCCCAAGTTGGGTGTATTATTTACAGCATTGGCAGATCCAAAGAAAAGGGGGGTAGCAATTTATGTAAAAAAAGGGATAAATGCAAGAAAAATCTATGCAGATAAACAAGGCAGAATTTTAATGATACAAATTACTTTACATCAAAACCAATTACTATTAGTGGGATATATGCCCCTAATAATAACCAGAAGAAGCTTTATAAGGGACTGTATGATAAAATAATTAGTACAGGTGAAGAAAATATTTACTTGATAGGGGACTTTAATGCCATTGTTGATGTTAAAAAAGACTATATTAGTATGGAAGAAATTAGGAAGAAAAAAAGGAGAATTTTACCAAAAAATTTTTTTGATTTAACACATGAGACCAATTTGGAAGATATATGGAGGAAGAGGAATCCAAATGAGAAGAAATATACGTTTTATTCTAGTCCACAAAAATCATGGTCCAGAATTGAAATGGTATGGGTTAATGGGGCAATCGAGAAAGACATTAGTGAAGTAGAGATAATGACTAATATATGGGCTGACCATAGCCCGGTTAAAATTACATGGAAAGGACATAGTAAAAGGAAAAGGAAATGGATATTAAATTCACAAATAACAAAAGAAAAAGAATATATTTCAAGAATTAGAATGAGTTAGAAACATTCTTTAAGGTTAATCTAAAACAACATACTAGTTTACAAAATTTATGGGACACTACAAAGGCTTTCGTGATAGGCATATCAATAGCCTATATAGCAAAGAAAAATAAAGAAAAATGGAAGAAATAGAATGAATTACAAGAAAGGATTAAAAAAATTGAATATGAACTCCAAAAAGACCCAAAGAATATGGAAGTTAAGAAAGAAATAGGATTGATTAGATATGAATTAAATTTGATAGATATTGAGGATAATGCACATAACTTAAAAACTCTTAAACATAATTTCTTTGAATCAGCAAATAAACCAGGAAGGTGGTTGTCCCATAAATTAAAAATAGAGAAAGAGAAAAGACTAATTCAGCAACTCAAGGATGAGGAAGGTGTTAAGTTTGAAGCATGGCGATAAAGAATGGAGACGAGCCGGTAAAACGGTGAACTTCAACTCTTTATTTACATGGTGACTGCTCAAACTGGACGGCTGCGATAGCCTTCCTTATATAGGCAACCCAATAACTATTTTAACCAATAGTTATTAATTAACAACCCAGGAGTGCTAGCTCCGTTAACCAATACGAATGCTCCGTTAATGGCCAATCAGATCCCCCTGAACGGGCCAATCCGATCCTGCCATTAACAGCCAATCAGAAGTGCAGGGCCAGAACCCTGCACTTAACTCCAAGCTCAAGATAACTTTATTTAACCTTTATGCATTCACAACAGAAGGGACAGTGTATTATCTGATGGAGGAGAAAAAGAGAATTGTGCAAAGGTATTTTTGCAAGCTTTATAAGCAAGAAGATGTTAGGGAAGAAAACATTAGATACTGCTTGGAGGGAAACGGTCTGAGCCCAATCTCAGAAGAAAACAGAGAAGTACTTTATAAAGAAATAACATTAACAGAGTTACAAAAGGCGATACAAAAACAAAAAAATAATAAAACACCAGGCCCCGATGGTCTACCAGGAGAACTATATAAAAATTTACTGAAATATTTGAACCAATATTATTGGAACTATATAATGAAGCATTAACGCAAGCTAGATTTCCGAGGTCCTGGTCTGAGGCATACCTCTCCTTAATTGCAAAAGATGGCACTGATCAACAACTAATTGCAAACTATAGGCCAAGCTCATTGCTAAATACAGATTATAAGATATTTATGACAATATTAGCAGAAAGAATGAAACCAATTTTTAGTGAACTTATACACACAGACCAGAATGGTTTCCTGCCAAATAGACAAATTAAAAACAATATTAGGACAGTACTAAATTCGATTGAATACTATGAAGCTCACCCAGCCAAACAGGCAGCTTTAATTTTTTTAGATGCACAAAAAGCATTCGACAATCTTAATTGGAAATTCATGCTACATCAAATTAAAAAACTGAACTTTGGCACTAATATAGAAAAAACGCTACAAGAAATATACTCAAATCAAAAAGCAAGTGTATTATTAAATGGAGATCGTACTGACGATTTTGAAATTACAAAAGGAGTGAGACAAGGGTGTCCATTATCACCTCTGTTATTTATTTTGTCTTTAGAAGTGTTGCTAGCTGCAACCAGACAAAACCCAGAGATTTATGGAATTAAGATTAGAAATGAGGAATATAAAGTTCAGGCATTTGCTTATGATTTGGTATTTATAGTGGAAGGTCCAATGAATTCAGGACCAATATTGTTGCAACAAAGAGAAAAATTGGGGGAAGCAGCAGGATTTAAAATAAATAAAAATAAAACTAAGATGACAGTCAAAAACTGTACAACAAAACAGAAAGTAGAATTAGAAAACACAATGGGACTGCAAATAATAAAAATTGTGAAATATCTGGGAATTTGGATGTCACCCAGATGTTCATCATTAAAAGAGGACAATTATGTTAAACTGATTAAGCAAATCAGAAAAGAATTAGAATTATGGGCCAAATTGAAACTGTCTATATTAGGAAGAATAGCAACATTGAAAATGAATACCTTACCAAAACTAATATATCTATTCCAAATGATTCCAATTAAATTAGGGAAATCTTTTTTTATAGAACTAAATAAAATGACATCCAAGTTTGTCTGGTTGGGCAAGCGGCCACGTATTAAAATGAAACTATTACAAAATAATAGGAGCAGAGGTGGTCTCGGACTACCATAATGGGAGCTTTATTACCAGGCAGTGGTGTTGAGTTTGATTAAGGATTGGATTAAATTAAGAGACAAGAGAATTTTAACATTAGAAGGACATGACCTCTTGATAGGTTGGCATGCATTTTTGTGGGAAAATAAAAGTAATATACATACCTATTTCAATCAACACCTAAAAAGAGACTCACTGATTACAATTTGGAAAAAAAAATCAAAGGTAAACACTATACAGAAATCCCACGATGGCTGTCAACCATGGAAGCCATAATACATCCAAATAGATTAGACCTACAAAAAAATGGTAAGCTATGAAGAACTATTAGGTAGTCAAGGGAAATTAAAATCAAACCAAGAACTGAAGGAAAATGGAATTATAATCAATTGGTGACCATATTTGCAAATTCAAAATAAATATAAAAAAGACTCAAAAGATTTTGGATTTGACAAAGGGAAGAACCAACTAGATAAAATATTAATGGGACTGGTACAAAAACTTATAACTAAAATATATAAATATTTATTAGATTTTAAAATGGAAGAGGAAATAGTCAAAAGTACAATGATTGCATGGGCACAAAATTTTGGATACACTATAAAATTAGAGGAATGGGAAAAAATATGGAATATAAATTATAAATTAAAGGGATCTGAAGCATACAAAGAAAACATATATAAAATGTTTTATAGATGGTATTTAGCCCCAACAAGATTGGCAAAAATCTACTCCAATATGAGTCCTAAATGTTGGAAGTGCAAAAAAATTGAAGGTACATTTTATCACATGCGGTGGCTGTGCCCTGAGGCCAGGACATACTGGATTCAAATTAAAAATTGGTTAAAAGAGATCACTGGCTATCAGATTGAGCTCAGACTGGAATCCTTCCTATTAGGAATTGTTGTGAATGCATAAAGGTTAAATAAAGTTATTTTGAGCTTGGAGTCAAGTGCAGGGTTCTGGCCCTGCACTTCTGATTGGCTGTAAATGGCAGGATCGGATTGGTCCATTCAGGGGAATCTGATTGGCCATTAATGGGGCATTCGTATTGGTTAACGGAGCTAGTGCTCCTGGATTGTTGTTGGTTAAAATAGTTATTGGGTTGCCTATATAAGGAAGGCTATAGCAGCTGTCCAGTTTGAGCTGTCACACCATGTAAATAAAGAGTTGAAGTTCACCGTTTCATCGGCTCGTCTTCATTCTTTCTCGCCCATGCTTCAAACTTAACACTGGCGACGAGGGTGGGATTTGGAGACGTCAGAGCTGACTGAACAAAGAAGAAGCCGAGCACGTGACTGACAATGCACAACGACGGAACCATGTCCAGCGGCGTCGTACCACCCACTCCGTTCGACCCAGTGCAAGAGGACTGGGAGTCCTACATAGATCGTTTCCAAATGATTTTGGAAACTAACAATTTAAAGGATGCCTCAACTGGGAAGAAACGGGTGGTATTCCTAACGCATGACGGACCAACCATATTTAAGATGGCTAAAGCACTAGCCAAACCTGCAGAAGTAAAGGCTATGGACTGGGACGTCCTCGAACCCCTACTGAGAGCCCATTACGCACCGACCGTGCCCACGCTCGTAAGACGGCACGAGTTCTACCAAAGAAACCAGCGAAAAAGAGAAAGCTTCGCCGACTTCATCGCAGACCTTTGAAACCTGGGAGGCCTCTGCGGGTTCGCCGACCTGGAAGAGGTGTTGAGAGATAGAATAGTCCTGGGATTAGATGCACCAGGTGTGCAAAGCAAGCTGATGGCGAAAGGTGACATCAGCCTTGCCGATGCCATCGCTGATGCTACTGCAGCAGAAGCAACCAGGAAGTCGGCTGCCCAATTGCGCCGCAACTGCGCTCCAGTATACCAACCGACAGGTGACATTTCACCCAAGTCGGAAGGACAGCTTTCAACGACCCACCACAAGGACCTCTCTTCGTCGTCAGACAGCGACGAAGAAGAGGTCCATCAACTGCGGTCTGATTGGGACCACTACCCAAAGTCCCTACACCCCTGCGCTGGCTGTGGAGCCAAC
>BHEV01030930.1:0-54368 GCA_004319985.1 Emydocephalus ijimae
AAGAAAGAAAGAAAGAAAGAAAGAAAGAAAGAAAGAAAGAAAGAAAGAAAGAAAGAAAGAAAGAAAGAAAGAAAGATAGACTTAGTTACTGCAGCAATGAGACATTGTTGGAAGATCTGAAAGATTGTGATGGAGGAAATCTGTCCATGCGACCCTAATGCGTTAACAACAGCTTGACGGCACAGACAACAATCAATCAATGTCTGAACCAAAATAATAATAGGTAGAAATTATTAGCAAAGTATTTTTCTATTGAATATAGTCATGATATAATTGTGGCATATTTTTCTTGGATTATGATTTTGAGAAAAACATACGTTCTTTTTTATTTTTTTGTGGCACGTTGGAATTTATAATAATTATTCTTAAAACATATTTTGGTAAGTAAGAACATTTGGGATATACCATTTGCTATTTTAGGGTAGAGGGAAATTGAACAAACTGAAATACCTATTTGGAAATGTTAAAGTTGAAACATATATAAAAGAATCAATAGCTAAAACAGTGATAGCAATGGTAGTATAAGATCTGTTTCTTTAATAAAACAATTTTTTGCTTTTGGAAGATTATTTTTGCCTAAGACCCATGATTTCTAAAGAGAGTCATTAAACTTCCTTAATTTAATAAACTTCCTTACATTAATAAAAAATGTAGTACTGACATTTCTGAAAGCCAGCTTGCCTACTCTTACTAAATGTCTGAAATGCTCTTTGTATGGACTACATACAAATTACATACAAAGTGCAAGAAAACTACCCTTGAAGATTTTCCACAGTTCTTTAATATACCATGGCAGCCATGGCTATGTTTAGGAGTTTCACATAAACTATTGATATAGAAACAGATTCCTAAAAGTATAAGGTTTAAAAACTACCCATGATAGTGTATAGAACCTGTCAGTTAGCCAAAGCAATATTGTTTAGGGATGATCAGTTCGGGAAGTTTTTATAAATTGGTCCCTTCAGATCTATTGGGAAGTATTTCATCCTTCATTGGCCCTGTTTGTCTTGGAATTCCAGAAGTTGTATTTCCACCTCTAAGAAAGGTCCTTGGTTACCAAAAGCTGAACGAAAGTGTGAAATGAAAGGTAGCATTGTAACCGGATTCTTTAGTGACTTGTTTATCTGAAATATATTTGTTCTTTATAATATTTGAGAAACATTACTTATTTGTTGTTTTTACATTTGCACATGGTGTTCCATTTTTCTGTCTGAAATAGGAAACATACCCCTTTTCAGCCAATCCCAAAAGAGAGAAAATTGCCATTCCTGACACCTGATAATAAGTTCCTGGATCGTAAAGGAAAATTATTTGAAAGTGAACCGTTTATGGATAGTTGGAAAAATGCGGTTTTAAAGACAAAAATAATTAAACAAGGTAAAATTAACAATTTTGCAGGAAATTTGTCAAAGTATTTATTAAATATAGTTGTGTAATTTTATACAGGTGTTGCCACGACATTGCATATTTTTAAAAGATTTCAAAGAGTCTTTCTTCCACAGATTTATTAGTGTTTTTGAATTCTTATAGTTTTGTTTTGTTTGATGTTACATTTAAACATTCGTTTGTCAATCATTTGGGAAGCAGGCCTGAAGGCAATTATATAATTTTTTAAAATGTAAATAAAATTAGTTATATTTACAGTTTAAATCATAATTATAATAATATTAGCAGCATATGGTTAAGATTAACATATTTAAATTCTTCTATGGTTCTTTTTTGGAGGTTTTTTTTCCTTATGTTTGGGGATATTGTCATTCACAGCTTTCTGAGATGGATGCATTTAAGTCCATCTATTTGGAGGATGCATTTCTATATAGACGGTGCTCTAGTTATAAATAGGTTACATTCCGAGAGGCTATTCAAAACTCTGTTTTCTTTGCAAATCCAATAAGCATAAAAAGCATACCCAATTCTTACCTTAACAGTATGCAAATAGAAGTTTGGAGAGGGTGGGAAAGAATTAGTTTCTGGCACTGCTAACTGTTCTCCATCTTCTGTTGACTACTGGGATCTTCTAAGTTAGAGTTGTGGATAGATTTATTTGCATTAGCAAAAGTTTGTAACTTGAACCTTTGTAAGTAATATTGATATGCACATACCTAGGAGTAAGTCTTATGGAAATCTGTGGAGTTTATATTTCTGTTGCAGCTGTCTTGCCTGCATGTTTCAAGCAGATAATGGGAACTGACAGTGTATCATAAGGAACATGTTATTCAGTCTCTACATTTCTACATGGAGTTGTCATAATAAAGACAGCTTTTAGTTTTTGTTTCTTTTCTATTTTGGTTTAAGCATTTATATATCTAAAAATGATTTAATAGAAGGTGCTCCCATTGTTGAGCATTGTTTCCGTTGTGATTTGGGGTTTTTTTCTCTAGACAGCCAAGTTGAGTATCTCTAGGTAAACATGTCCTTATTTATTCTGGACGTATTTCTTCTATTGATTTCAGTGCTTGATTTCTGTGCACTTATAATTAAGGCTAGAGTATTTGAAATTCTGGTCTGATATTTCATGTTTCCTACTTTGAATTTTTCCCCTAAGCAGATTATGCTTCTGCATATGGCTTGAGTGATTCCAATGAAAATACTGCAATGCAGTGTCTTTCTCAGAGTACGGAAGAATATCCTGCAATACCAAACTCCCTTCCTGTTATACAAAAGACACAAAGTTGTGCTGATCAATTTCCAAGCAGGTATATTATTTTATTTTGGGTTTTAATATGAGGAATATGCAAATGTTATTTCTCAGATTGCACTGCACAAAATAATTTACAGAATCATAAGTGCCATTTCATTCCCAAATTATCCTTGTTTGCATTGTTCATTTGATGTCATCAAAATACTTTACAAAAAATAGATATGAACAGCTCCCATGATGCATGGATCAATAATGATCCCATTATTGTATTATTTGTATTTCTGAGGTTAACTGTGACAGTACTTAGAAATTATAGCAATATAAGGTTAGCACCCAGGAGTCATTATGATTGTTGTCAAGATGCTATTCCTGAGTAAAATACTTTCTTATATAATCAGATTATTACCCATATTCCAGAGTTGGTCCTTTTTTTTTATTATAACAAATTTTATTAATTTTCAAAGACAATACACAGACAAACAAAACATAAAACATAAGAACATAGAACATCTTTTCTAAAAACTGCTTAACAAAACAAATAAAACATCTCATTTAAGTATAACATAATTCTAAATTATCACGTTTCCACACACAATTTAATATGCATCTTATATATTCAACTTCATATCTTATTACTCTTTTCCAACTTCTCACTGTTTCTTCCTTTATTTCTGTTCAATTTTATTCATTAAACTTATACTTTCATGTATTTAATGTTACTATATTTCATATTATTACTAATTAATATGTTCTTATCCAACATCATTAATCCTTGATAAACAAACATAAGCAAACAAAATATATAACATAAAAACATAAAACTTCTTTTTAGAAAGCGGCTTAACCCCGGGTTATAACTTTTTGTACAGACATAAATCAAATTCATGCTCACCTTATATACTATTTCATATCTTATTTAACATTCTATATTTTCCATATGTCTTCTCCCCTCTTCACTCTCTTAATTCTATTTTATTTATTTAATCTCAATTTAAATCATTATACTTGTATCTTTTGTCAGTTCTTTTTCAATTATCTATTTATCTTTTCTCTTTAACACAAACTTTTTCCTGTAATCACTGGTTGAAGTGTGACACCTTTCTATCTTTCCCCCAAATTTAACACTTAAAATAATACATAGTTTCTATTCTGATTCTGCTTAGTACATTCTACATAACATTTTAAAATATAAAACATAAAACATAAAATATAAAACAAAATGATCTTATAGTATATTAAAAATAATGTTCCAAAATAAATTAATTAATTAAACTCTATTAATTAAATCTTAGACATTTTACACATCCCCTACAATATTCTATTAACACATATTTCAAATACAAATACTATAATACAATCTTGTGTACTTTTGCAGAATCTCTTTTTAGATTATGTTATACCCTTTATCTCTGAAAAAAAACCTGTTTATTAGCATCTTGTTTTAAGTCTTTATAACTTCCCTTCCCTTTTTCCCTTCCTTGTCAAATCTAGCCTTTTTACCCCCCCTCTCAATCTCCAGCCTTTTAGTCTCCCCTCTCTGTTGTATTCCTCTTTTCTGTTGCTTTCTGACATTATATCGATTTTTCACCTTATTTTTCCCTTTCTTGGTTGTTTTTTTAGAACTTAAATTCTCCATTTTCTTTTACTTTTTACCCTTTTCTTTCTCATTTAAAATCATATGTCCATTGAAGATGGCTTCTTCTTCATCATCCCAGCCTTTTTCTTGTTGCATTTCCTGATAAGTAGAAATCACCAGTTCTAAGAAGCGAAGGATAGATCCAAAGGAGCCCTTGCCTTCTTCTTCCTCTTCTCTTAATTTTTCAAATTGCATTTTCAGTTCTTCAACAGATACCATTGTGAAAAAAATTTTAAACAATCCAAATGTTTTCTTAGTCTTTCAAAAGATACTTCACAAAAGTCCCAAAGTTATCAAGCAATCAAAGTCAGCACAATCAGCACAGTCTGTTTCATTTAGCACTTTCTTCTACTTTCTCTTCCTGGGGTAGAATTCAATTACACAATTCCAAGGTATTTTTTGGAAATTTTATTGCAATTTAATCTCTGATCTTATAAAACTCCAAGCAATCTCCTTCAACAAACGTTGGTATAAATCATTTACCTCTCTTCCTTCCCACTTAAAGCAAAAAGATTTTAATTTTTAAATGGCAGTGTTTAGAAATCTAATGTCCCCTTAGCTTTAATTTTCAAAGTTAGTACCTTCTGCTGCCAAAGTGGGTATTTCCGATTTCCATCTGCTGTCTCCATAGGGAAGGAGAGTGAGGAGGAAGAAAAAAGCTTTCCCTTTACTTTCCACCGCAGCTTAACGATCTTCTGGGAAACAATATATCACTTAAAGAGCCAAAGTTCCAGNGCAGTGTTTAGAAATCTAATGTCCCCTTAGCTTTAATTTTCAAAGTTAGTACCTTCTGCTGCCAAAGTGGGTATTTCCGATTTCCATCTGCTGTCTCCATAGGGAAGGAGAGTGAGGAGGAAGAAAAAAGCTTTCCCTTTACTTTCCACCGCAGCTTAACGATCTTCTGGGAAACAATATATCACTTAAAGAGCCAAAGTTCCAGGGTATTCAGTGTTGATTGTCATCCCGGTTCAGCCAAAAGCCTTCTCTTTCTTCACTTCCTCCTGCACAAAACTTGTCCGGCTGAGAGGTTCTTTGTGGCGGCCATTGCTGACCGCCACTTCACCACCTTTGGAAAAGGGAGTTAAGCCAGCTGGGGAAGTGGGGTGCGATATCCCCCAACCCCTGCCCGGATTTCCCCTCTCTTCAGTTATCCCTACAGGATAACTATAGCCTCCCAATGCAATTGGATTGGAGGCACTCCAGCAGCGAGCACAGCAGGGATCGCGCACAAATGTGAATTCCTGCTGCCTCCGAAGCCTGACAAACCGGAACTCGAGTTGGTCCTAATTCTTGTGTTTTTAAGAAAAAAAAGTGATAAATACAAATAATGTCCTGCCTATGCCATAAAGGGCCTCAGTTTAAGGCTTTTACTCTTGCCAAATTTCCAATAAACAGTACCCAAAGCAGTTCATGATAAGCTATTAAAATGCTTTTAGAATAACTTCTGAACAGTCTGTGACAAAACAGTGAATAAAATAAAATAGGATAGCAGTTCAAAAGCCACCAGATTAAGGCAACAATAAAGCTAATTTGCAATAGTCATTATTGTCTGCATTAGAGTAAGTAGGAGTTTACTCTGGTGACTAGATGAAAGATGAAGAAGGAAGTGGGACACTGATAAGTTATCATTGTCAATTTCCTAAGTGTTTCAGCTGCTAATGCTAGTCTTTAGGGCAGTACCTCTATTGAATTCTACGGTATGCAATAATGCAATATCAGGGGTTTTCAATTCAATGTATAGAATGTGGAGGATGTGCGTTTGTTTATTTTCATAGTCATAATGTACACTGAAGATGGTATTTAATTTCATTGTATGAGGTGAAATGACAGCAAACTAAACTAAACTAATTTAATGTTATTATTTTCATCATTTAGCTCTGATAGTAATGAAGATTCCAGATTGCCCCCTTTATATTTGCTTCCAACTACTCTTTCCCAAAGTTTTTTTGCTGGCTACTACAAAAGCAGGTAAGACTTAATTTCTTATTGAAAGGAATTAACTTTACTGTAAGATTATATTCCTTATGTGAGCAAACTATAGGCCACATATATTACCTATATACCTATTTTACGGCTTCAGAATATCACCGGCATGGGTGAGGACAGGTTTTTTGTCCCTTTTAGGAGGAGGCAGTTGTATCTGGAGCCGCTGGAAGAGTTTAGAAAACTGAAGAGATCTGTTCTGATCCTTAACATTTTTTTGTCTTCTACCTTCCTCAAATTTGGTCAATTGCAACCTTGCAAAGATTAAGATCAAGAGGCAGTTTGGTATAGTGGTTGAGCTAAAAACCAGGACACTTGTGAGTTCTAGTTTCAGTTTAGACAAAAGACCAGCTGGGGATCTTGGGCCAGTCATTCTCTCTCAGTCGTAAGAAGCAGGCAATGGCAAACTACTTCTGAAACACCTTGCCAGGAATCAACATTGACAGTGTGTTTCGGTACACATTATGCTAAAAAAGCCAATACAAGGGCAGAGATGGTATTCAGCAGGTTCTGACCAGTTGTGGAGAACTGGTTGCAGAAATTTTGAGTAGTTCAGAGAACCAGTAACAGAAATTTTGAGTAGTTTGGAATACCATCTCTGACTGGCCCTGCCCCCATCTATTCTCTGCCTCCCAAGTCCCAGCTGATAGGCCGAGTCTTCTTTTGTTGCCCTACACAGGAGAACAGAGCTGGAAAGCAGGTTAGTGGGGAGGGGAGGGAACAATTTTGAAGTAACCTTCCCCCTGGAGTGGGGACAGAATGGGAATTTTGCATATCCTTCCCCTGCCACGCCCACCAAGCCACACCCACCAAGCCATGTCCATAGAACCGTTAGTAAAAAAATTTGAATCCCAGCACTGTACAAGCGGTAGCTTGAGTAAACACAAGGCTTCCATCAGGCTGACACTTGGAATCAGATCATTTAAATTTAGAAAAAAAAATAAACATTCTTCTTTCCCATGTACCCCTATGGACTTAGTTTATTACTTAAAAAAAACTTTCCTGTCATTTTAAATATATAGGAGTATTCCATGTTATTGGACAAAGCAAGAAATATATAAGAACTCTTACCTAGGCAAAGAAGCAGATTAACAGAACAGAACAACAGAGTTGTATGGTCCCCTGCTCAAACAGGAAACTCTATGCCATTTCAAACAAATAGTTGTCCAATTTCTTCGTAAAATAGTGTTGGAGAACCCACAACTTCTTGAGGCTGAAAAGTTCTAAAGTCCTGGGAAGCAAGCTAATACTCATAAGCTGCTCAGGCAAGTACTTCCCTAGTTATTTCAGGTATAAGGAAGGAGAGGTAAAGTATAATCTGACTTGCAAGATTCTCTTATTTTAGCCAATCTAAATAAAGTGCAGTACCGGTCATCGTGTGGGGTTGGTTTTTCTGGTCTGATCTACTTAAGCACTTATGAGCCTTCTAATTTAAAAGCAGCTCATATTATTTCATAGTACGATTAATAGAAATGCATTTTTAGTTGTTTTCTTTCATGTATTGCAGTTAGTGATAAGCACATAATAAAGAAAACTATTACTATTACTGCAACAATCTAAATCAGTGGTTTTTTAAAGTGTGGTCCAAAGATCCCTGGAGAGTCCACAAAATCAAATTACTTTCCAGATCTTGAAGGTATTTGTAAAAAATTAAAATAATGCCATTCTTATTTTTATTTGTTAAAAATAGTGTTTTTAATAAAATATATATTAATATCTCTTGGGTTTAATATTGGTATTTTTACATGATTCAATAAATAAATGTTCCACAAATACATGTGTTTTTTTTTTTTAAATTGTAGCCAAAAACTTCTAGCTATGAAAATATATTTGTTGAGAAAAGGAGAATACAGAAAACAAGGGAAGACAAGTACATAAATAGGTTTTCAAAACAAATCAATAGTCAGTTTAATAGAGTTATATTACCACTTTTCCAAAGCTCTTGGATTTCGGCATACTGTATGTTCAAGGTTCATTTAGTGTTGGAGAGAAAGAACTGTCACTTTGCCAAATTAAATAAAATGTATTTCAGATGTCATGGGTCTGGCTAGTGGTATGCTAGTAAAGTACCAGCTACCCCTCTCAATCCAGTGCCTCTGGATCTCCCAACATTGCTGACTCCACTGCTGCTGCTGTGCCTTGCCACTGACCACAAAACAGCTTATCTATTCAGCAATTATCTCTATTGGTTCAAAAATTCTAGAAAATTTAACAATTGGCAGTGGCTCCAGCTCTGGGTCTAATAGGGAGATCACAAAGTTATTTGGCAGTTGAATCCATTTTTCTAGTAATTTTGGTTAGAGGACGCTGGTATTTATCAGTTGTGTTATTGTACATTAAATAATAAACAAGAGTAGTACTTTGAAATAACTCATTATGACTTATCCAATAGATGGCAGCACCTAACCAATTGTGGCAGGTGTAATTAGATCAGAGTTAATCAATTAATCAAGATCAAATTGATTAGTATTTGAATAGGAAACCACCAGGAAATTCCAGAACTATAGATTAGACTGGTAAATCAAACAAAAACAAAAACTGAAGAAAGCAATAGCAAACTGGACTATTTTCCAATAAAACTATATAGACTTGCCTATGTAGTTATCAGAAGTCTAGGTTACCTTATGGAAATCATTATCGCCAAAGACAAATCTTATTTATTCAAGCTTCTCAGCATATGGTTCCTTTACCAAATATTTTAATTGGCATTTATGTGCAATACCAAAAATTAGGGGATGGTCACAGTTGAATTCAGTGTAGCTTAAGATAAAGAATAAATTTTATATAATTAAATATGCTCATAATACAGTTTTCTCAGATACTTTACTTGGTTCTTCTAGGTATATTGTATTTCAATTTTCCTTCATCTTAGCCAGCACTGCCAGATGGTTATGCACTCTGGGAGCCATAGCTCAAGCATCTAGATTAGTGTTTCTCAAACTTGGCAAGCAGAAGATGCTGGCTGGGGAATTCTAGGAGATGAAATTTTTGAGGTAGAGAAACATTGATCTAGAACAGGGGTGTCAAACTCAATTTCATTGAAGGCGGCATCAGGGTTGTTTGACTTCAGAGGGCCAAGGTGGGCGTGGCTGGAAGTGGCCATGACACAGGACTTGTGTTGGTGACACCTGTGGTGGCCAAGTGCTAAGGCAGGACTTTCCTGAGACCTTCCCTTACTCTCATTATAATCTCCCTCCCTCCCTCCCTTCCTTCCTTCCTTCTTCCTTCCTTCTTTCCTCTCTCCCTCCCTCCCTTCACTTCTTTTTCTTTCCCTCTTCATTCTTTCTGCTTCCTTCTCCCTTTCCTTATTTTTCCTTTTTTGCTCTCTTCCCTTCTTTTTCTTGTCTTTCCTCTTCTGCTTTCTCTTTTCTTGTCCCTTCTTGCATGCCCAAATGCAAAAGGAAACATTTCTCCTTTTGCTTTTAGTTTAATAGCCTCTACCAGGAAAAACGAAGCCTGAGGGCTTCCTGTGGCCACCCTGCACCCCATTTTCAGCCACGACTGCTTCCTGCAGCCCTTTGCCAGTGAAAACAGAGCCTGGGGGGGCTGTACCCAACCACCTCAAGTCCTGTTTTTGCTGGCAGAGGCACTGTGGGGCGGTCCTTTGCTGTTTCCAGGCCAGTTCTGCGGGCCAGCTCTGGCCCACAGGCCTTGAATTTGATACCCCGATCTAGAAGATGCAAGGCCATAAGCACTTTCCACATTACCAGTAGTAAAAAATAAGTTATTTGAGAAGGGAGATTTAATACACCCACACTTGTGATGTATTATCATTCTTTACAGGGGAGACATTGCCATGGGACATCCAACCAAAAAAGAGGTGCCTTGCATATCAGCACCTCTGAAGAACTCTGAACCACACTGTCAAGCTGGAGCGTTGGATGCTGTGAGGTAAAATGGTTTGAAAGGGCAAAGATAGCTAACTAGTGAAATGCTGAAAGTTAATTTTTTTAAAAAAACTAGGCTATTACTTAAGTGCTATTCTTGAATGTGCCATTCTTGATTAAATATTACACTTTGATCTGGGAGTAAATCCCACTGACCAGGAAGCACTGAATGACTTTGGGATAGTGAATATTTTTCTTAAATTTAAATGATTTTGAGCTCTTGAAATAAAGGCAAGAATGGAAATGTAATAAAGAAATGTAAAGAAAATACCCTTCCTAATGAAATAAAAGTACCATTTTCAGCAATATTAAACCTTCAAAATGGTTTGTAACCCATAGTATGTCTACATCTGATTTGATATAATAATTCTTTATCTCCAACTACAATTTCAGTACTTAAGAATACAGTACCATTTAAAATGTGGGTAGTGATGGCTACTGAATCATATCATGAGAAATATTTCTATATATGACTATTAAATCAATATTTTAATTTCCTGCCACACCATTGACTTCATAAAAACAAATAATTACTGGCAATTAAAATATGCTATCCAATATGTTCTTGCACATTTATAGGTTGAAGAAACTCAATAGGTATTCCAGACTGGCTTCATTTCCAGGAAGGGTCAAGTACAGGACTGGTAAAAAAGCCATTTCCTACTTCTGCCTTTATTTTTAAAAAAATTAAGCAAATTAGTATTCACTGTATTTTACTGTATCACAAGTTGTTTTACATTTACCCAGTCAGTGGGCTTCAAATTCCAAAAGCCAATACAAACACAGGTCCCTTCGCAATACACAAGCACTTAAAGGCTAGTACTCACTGCTCACTACTCCACTCTTTTCTACTTCTACCACAGGCTTGAAAAGGAAGAGAACAGTAACACAGGTGTTAGCCATTTTGCAGGCAACCTGTCCTCTCACACATTGTATTTTACATTCAATATTGAATATTATTTTCTCCACAATATGGGCAAAGAATGGAATCCAGAATCATTTCCCTCATATTGTAAAGTGTAGATTGTCTGGGAGAGAAAATATTCTGATGATCACAGTAGGCTCAGACATAACTGTGCAGGTGTTTACATTGTGGATGTCTGTTCTGCCTTGACTTAAAACGAAAACCTTAAAGCAATAGCAGAGTTAGGGCTTATATAGGTTGCTCCAGGCACTCCAACTGCCATATTAAGAGGGCAAGACCCTTTACCGAGCACTCAGACTGGTTCCCTCCCAAACATTACTGGAGGATAAAAATCAAAGAAACAAGTCATTTAGGCAGAACTACCTTTGGGGTCTTTTTGCTGGAATTCTATGAAGGAGAATTTTTGCCAGCTTTAGCCACTTTGAGCAGGGAAAGTGGGGATGAGCTGCATTTGTGAGAACTCAGTTCGAGGGATAGTAAATGCATCCATTTCTTTTGCCAGCAAAGAGAGAGCTCATAAAATGTGAGGTACTGGAGATCAATATTTAGCAATATCTTCACATGTACATTTCATTAATTACAATTAAAAACTTGGCATTGTAATTTCCCATTTTGGGGGGGTTATTTCTGTTGCAGTTGATATGTTTGAAAGAGCAATTATTTGTGGTAATAAAAATATAAATGTATTTTTGAATTTTAATAACTGTTGCTTCTAATTTGATAGCTACTCATACAATTCCCTTATACATCTACCACAGATCCTGGAAATAATTATGATTTTCAGTTTCTGTATTTCTCAGAACATCTGAATTGCTGCTATGGAGATTTTAATGTATATTGAGTGCATTTATAGTGATATTATCCATTTTAGATAGCTTGTAGCACACTTGCATTTAGTTGGTAACAAAAGTGGCTGAATTTTGACAATTTCCCCCCAAAGTTAAGAGTAGAAATGGAAGATATTTCAAGCTTTCCACTCAGATTTATTGTTTGCTAGGGAAGAATTAAGCCCCTTTTCTTGCACTCTTGGGCATTGAGGCACCTTGCCTGTTAAATTCTGCTTTTCAGTCCACCTCCAGTTCTAAATATGGACAGAAAAACACATGGGCTGGCAAAGTCCATCTCATTCACCACCAAAATACTCATCTAAAAAGGGGAGGATTTAAGTTGCAACCTGAATCAAATGTTGTCCAATGTTGTTTGCATGCTACATTAAGCCATAATTTACTGAGTAAATCACACTTGTCTCTTAATTATGTAGAGTGAATCAAAATTAAATATTTTGAATCAAAATTATATATTTAATACAGTGAACCGTAACTGACTAGCTGGGGAAAAGCAACCTTTATTGTGATACCTGACCTAAGTCACAACTAACATAAATCAAGTCCTTCATCCAAATTATACAAATTATATCATTGCAAAAATCACTCTGCTAGCATGCAACTTTGTTAATACACATTTGTGCAATTGTACTGTTATCATCATGCATAGCATAACTGCATTAATCAACCTTTACAGATCTCAAAAATAGCAACAGCACCACAGTGCTTCACAGCACTCCAAGTGGTTTACATCAACATACTGTCCTTAACTGGGTCATTTTACCCACCTCGGCAGGTTGGAAAGCTGAGTCAACCTTGAGTCAGTCAGGATTAAACTCCTGGCAGTGGGCAGTTAGTCTTGTAGTTGAATATGGTTATACATTTGGATGGGAGACCACAATGAAACCCGGAGTTATATACTTATCTCAAAAATGCAAAACACCCCAAAAAGCACTGATAACCATTTCTCTGTTGTGACTAAAAGGACAGGAATGTCAGTGGAGTCTTCAATTATGAGCCAGTTTGTATTTTCCACATGGTTTTTAGACATGTATCATTAAATGAAAATGATAGGCAATCAAGTAGAATCTTTTTTCTTCTCTTAGGTTACCAATTTGCTGATCCTGTCAATGGAGCCACATCTCAGTTCCTTCAGAGGCTTGCTGAATTAGCTGCTCTTGAATGCACAACCATTCATGAGGAGAAAACCAAAAAAATAAGGAAGACTAAGAAACAAGAGACATAGAACTAGATTGACTAAGACTAAGAAACAAGAGACATAGAACTAGATTGTGCAAGGAGCAGTCTCCTTTGCAATTAGATGTTTTTGATCTTCTTTAACATATGTTGTGTTGATCAGTGAATCACATTGTAAAAGAAAAATTTGATGTTTAATAAATATATTATCATGATTACATTGTCCAAACCAAATTGTTTAAAAATTGGTTACTCAAAATGGAGGAAAAAAACCCAACTTTCAACCACATCTAAATGCATACATCCTTCTCTAAACTACATTCAAAGCATTTGTTTCAGACTCCTAGCTGTAATACTATGCAAACCTAGTCATTGAAATTAGTTAAGTATGCAAATTTATTTTTATTCCTGGAGACTGCCATGGTTAGTTTTGTTTTGTTTCAGAAGTGTTTTTCCACTGTCTCCTTCCTAGGTGAAGTGATTGGACCAAGGTCACCCAGCTGGCTTTGTGCTAAGGCGGAACTGTGTTTTGGCTTCCAACTTTATGCCTTAACCACTACACCAAACTAGTTCTCTACTAAATTATAACTTTGGATAACAAGATGGGCAGCATAGAAATTTAATAAAACTTATCTATAGATTGGTCTTGCCTGTGATAATGCAAAGATCATAAACCTAATCATAAATCCAGAATACGCTGAATACGAGGAATAGATTTTCTTGTCCATTTCCTGCAATTAGTTGCTTCAGATCTCTAAATCCTGAACACATTTCTGAAGTATTCCTAACCATTCCATTGCTAATGGCTTTATTCATCCATTGCTAATGGCTTTATTCACCACGGTTGAGCTTGCTAAAGCAGCCTAGGGATAGATACCATAAACTGCAATGTGGTTTGATTCTAATTTACCATGTTGTCTGAAATCAGCTGTTTATTCAACAAGCCATCATTAAAATATGAATAGTCATTGTGATTATTTCATTGAGAATGCTAGGGTTTAAACTGATTTGTTAGCAAAAGTAATTATAGATTAGCACATTTATGAAAGCATAGCACACAGGAATGGGCAATTGATTTTTCCAACTGGCTCAATGAGAAAATGAGTGTTATGGAGGACAAACCAATAAGCTGAACTTAATTCCATTCAATTGTAAAATTACAATTATTTATTCACATTTAATTTTTAATTTACCTCATGGGAGCCAGATAGGGACAGCCAAAGGGCTGGATGTGGTATGCAATCGATTTCATTTTACAATGTTCTATATTTAAACATTTAATACAAAAGACCATTCCTTTCCTTGCTTGCTCCACTGTGGAACTTTTTCCTTACCTCATGTCCAAATATGGAAAAAAAATCCTGGTATTCTTACTCACTTAATAGCCCAATGATTGACAAGCAGTTTAATCAGAATTTAATTATATTGTACCATGTTTTACTTTATTTTCACACGGGATCCAGCTCCATTTGTAGGCAATGCCATTTGGACACCAAAAAGAAAAATACCATAGCTAGATGCCAAACCCTGATTTAATTAGAAAATAATTTCTTGACTAAAAAGGTGCATAGTGAGAAAATGTTTATGGTATTACTATAGGGGCTATTCAGCAATTAAGTCAACCCAATAATATAAAGCATATACACTTTCCTTCCAGTAACCTAATTATAGTTCCATTAACTTATCCCACTAGTTTATTAAAAGAAGCAGGACTAAGTGTATGTGTTTGAAATGCAGAGGCAATGTACTGTATCAGTGAGCAAGTTACTTAACATAATGGCACATAACTAAGCTAAAACTCTGGCAAAACAGATGTCAACTGTTAGATAAATGAAGTCATCATGTGCCTTTTTATGCAATGTGCAGATACACCTTGTATTCACTGAAGTTATCTTATGACTCTTAGGTTATTTAATGGCAATATTCACTTCGTTATTGTACTACCTAATCATATTTAGAAGAATCAGAATATTCAGAGGCACTTCATATATCAGTAAAAGAATTTAACAATGCAAGCAGTTTTCATAGTTCTTTATTAACAATGTGTAGATCAGTCATCTTCTGAGCCTGTAGAAGAGAGGAGATATTATTAACACATTAAAAGCAGAAAACAAATCATGTTTCAGAGAAAATATTGAATACAGGTAATGTATTAAAACTTCTGAAAACCACCAATGTACTATATTGCATTTACTTCCCCATTTCAGAACCTTTGGTACTTTCAGGGCTCCATTCTACAAATCAGATGTCAACTGGATGAAGGATTGGCTACAGCCAGCTAAATTTTATTTTTTAAAAATTAGGATATACTTAAGAGTGTAAATGTAAAATTAATCATTTTATCTTATGCCCCAATAAAAATGTAATTCTCTCTTCCCTTACAGCCCCCGAAAGGCAACATTTAAAACCCATTAAGGAAAGAAGCTAATTCCTTTTCTGGTATTTATTTAAAGTGTAGAATTAACAACATAACAGCACTAGTAAAAAAAAAAAAGGGGGGGAATCAAAATCAGTATGTTGGAAATGCAATCATCTAATTGTATATTACCATTAATTCATCCTCCTAATCATTCTGTTAATCTGGTCCTCCCTGTTTCCTGCATCACCACCTTCTACAAAATGAGTTGTCTTCTTCTTCATTCCACCCCTTGGAGAAGATAGCTTGAATGGCCAGAGAAAGTTGTTTGCAGCTTTGAAGTTTTTGCCAACAGTATAGATTTCATGGATCAAGTCTTCCATGCAAATAATGCCATATTTTTCTGAAAATTAAAATGAACATCAGAAAATATTCAGTCTGCAAAATGCTCTTGCTTGCTCATGAAAGGCATATTAAACATGCGGAGTCTGGCTATTTCTACTACGCTCAAAATATTTCAACTTTCCCATCCCAGCAGGTTCAGAAATAGTTAAAGGAAATCTGTCAATCAAATAGATCTACACCATCAGTAAAGATAGTGTCCTGAGAACAAATGAAACTGAAGAACCAAGAAGAACAGGAACATTCCTGTCTCTGGTGGCCTTTGAAGAAGAAATAAAATTCTGCTTTGCTTTTGTTGTGCCTTCTCCCTAATGATAAGAGCAAAACAGGTTTTTTCCAGGCAGCAAGAAGCCAGGCAAGCAAAGCCCCAAATCCCCCCAAAAAACTATAAAATACAATACAGGGAGTCTTCAATAATTGAGCCTGAAATTTCTGTTGCTAAGTGAGACAATTAAGTGAATTTTGCCCCATTTTATGATTTTTCTTGCCACACTTAAGTGAATCACTTCAGCTGTTAAGTTCAGCAATTGTTTGAATTGGCACGCTTTTCTAGGAGGACTTAAACTGCAATTCTACTTTTGAATCTCCCTGGGAGGGTGGGAGGTTGCAGCAGAAATGTTTCAACTAGAAATCTAGAAACTCCAGTGCAGATGACAGGGAGCCCAGTTCACCACAGACCTCCTTTTCATATGCAACTACACATCCCCAAAACAAGCCCACATGAAATATATCTTCTTTAGAAATCAGAGGTATTCTATCAGTCAATTAAAAACTCATAACTATCAATGTTTCAATCATACCATGCTATTAAGAATACAAGCTTTGCTTGCTCTTATAAAGTCCTGGAGTCACTATAGCAAAAAACAAGCTAGAGAGTCCCCAGGTGAAAGGCACTTGACCCTTTGACAAGTCATCTGCTCTGTACTTTTCTGACTATTTCTATAATGAAATCTGTCCAGAGAACTTTAAAGTAGTGAAAGATTAAATGTCCCAAGTATAAATAAATACTATACTATAAAACACACTCACTTAAAATTTGCCCATTATTTTTAAATAATGGAAATGTGAAAAATGTTTTAAAGCCTAAATCATACCAACTTGAAAGCAATGGTGTCAAATTCCAAATGGATTGTTCTGGCCATTTTGGAAGTACTCATTTCAGAAGTGCTCATTTTGCACTGTTTTGAACTCCAAGTGGTATTTTCTCAATTTTGGAACACTTTCTCAATATTTGGAATAGCTGTTCAAAACTCAGAGCTTGTCTTACAAGTTCAAAATGTTTCAAATTCAAAACGTTTTGCATATAACTATTCTGCTTTGATTAATACACACACACATACACAAAATATGACATCTGTGATCTTGCAGCATTTAAATACAAATATACCAAATTATTGTTTGGATTAAAATATATATTTATAATTAAAGATGTACTATTTTAAATCCTGCTGTATTAAAAAGTACACACTGCATATTTTAAACTTCTGGAATTGTCAATCTTTACTGTTATTCTGACTCTAATTTGCTAGATCCCCAATGGAACTAATATTTGTCATTTGGTTTCCAAAACATAATTCTTCTAAGCATTTAAATCTTGTCAGAAAATATAATTTATAATATTAGAACTTTTCCAGTAAATTTAGATGTTTATAAGGTTGAAACATTTTGATCTCAGATGTTTTGCACACATGTAACTACTGCAAGAAGAAGAAATTGGAATTCTAAAAGCTTATTCTGAACATTATATATTGCTAGGTTCTGTATGCTTCCATTTCATGAAACAATAAACTACCAAGATTTGAAAATATGAGCCAATATACCTTATACTGCAAATAGATTGGGTGAATTTTCAAGGAAAAGTAGCCTTTATACACACACACACACACAAAATACAACTGAGATTATTCGAACCAGCACACCCTGTTGTGTAGAAAAGTTACTTAAACTATCACTAGGTTAAGCAGAAATGTGAACTACTTACTCAGGCTTTTCTTAATCAAAGAGTTGTCGGTCAAAGCTATACGCTGCTTGTTGATCTTCCCATAACCACGTTTATAGATCAGCTCGTGCACAGACTTTAAGTTCGGATATCTAGAAGATAAGCAATTGCTTTGGTGTAATTACAGACAATTTTATTTCTATCACCGATCAATAAAAACACAATAAAATGAATACAAAAACATATTTTGCATATATTTGGCATCTATTCCTCTTACATAAAAAATCCATTTGGGATACAATATGAAAAAATCTGTAGGTTGAAGCTTCTGAAACTCTCACTTTCTCCAGTGCACTGAAATTAGTTATTAAGGAAAACCTAACACTGTCTAATTTGGAATAATATTTGCTTGGAAAATTTAGACTGAAAGATGGCAAGGGCTAGGGGGAAAATCCTGTAATTGTGTTATAAATTTTTTAAAAATGTTGCTACTGAAATCATGAAACACAAGATAGTTCCCAACTTTAAAATTGCACAAATGAACAATTATTGCCAATTATTTTCTAGCAAAGTGTCTTATTCACAGGCAGATCAAGACAGAAGTCTAGCCAAATCTTCCAGACTTCTATAGTCTGTGGTTATCACTGTCTATGTGTCAAATTCTATTTTAAATCATTGCAAGGACATTATGAAAATTTCCTTCTGTAAGTCATTAAAGAATGAGCATGTACACAAGAAGAAATTATACTCTTATGCTGAACCAAAACCATCCTGGCAAGTTTCTGAGGCATTCATGAGTATAAGAATGAGGTGCTCTTTGTTGGTAAAGCCCCCAGTTTCTCAATAAATAAGAAAAGTTTTTAATCTTATAACACTTGTAACAAGGATTTGACCATGCTTCCTATCACCATATTTAGTAGGCCCTAAGTCTTATTATATAGTCTGGTATAATAAAATGTGGGTTGTCTGAGGACCGGGTTGCAAAATCTCTTCTAGATCAAACTCTCCAAATGGCAAATCAGCAAAGACACTACTAAAAAGTGAATGTGAGCACTAACAAAAAGTAGTTTTAATGATATATCCTTTTAAAAAAAACCAGACAGCGATCCCTAAATGTGATTCAACTTACCCCCAAGCAATGTAAGGTTCAACAATCCTCAGCATGTTAATGGACGCCTTGTTGAGTTTCACAAAGGTCCCATTAAAAATCTGTCGCAGACGAAGGAGCTGCAGTACCTTACGAACTTTGGGACTGACGCCATTAATTCTAAACGGCAAAATAGAAACTTTTTTTAGCATATACAATCAAATGTACTTGCTACTAATAAACTTGCATCTATAAGGTAACACACAATACTAAATGTTGCATAGTATATATATATATAATATATATATATATATATATTTATATATATAAAATTGATAGAAACTCTTTTTAGCATATACAATCAAATGTACTTGCTACTAATAAACTTGCATCTATAAGGTAACACACAATACTAAATGTTGCATAGTATATATATATATATAAAATTGTTGCCCTACATTAATAACCTGTTCTTTAATTGAAGGATAAAAGTCCATCTATTTCTTAGGAACATTAATGTGCTTGTTCCAAACTTATTCTGGGATTTTTTCAATATTCCAGCCTACCTACACACAAGATTTTTAGTGGTTTCTCATTTACTAGGTCCAAGCCTACTTAGCTTTTATGGTATCAACCAAGGTAAGTAATTCCTGTCATCTAGCTAGGAACTATGTAAAACGCTCTTCTACAAAATGTGAATACCTATACCCTAAAAAAGCATTTCTTGATCTAGATCTACACTAAGAAGCAATTGGAAATTAATTATGAAGATCTAGAAGATTAAACATCATACACTGGTTATTTGACTATTGCTTGACAGTTGCAGGTATTAACTCATAGAGTTTATAGAAAAACGAGGTTGATCTCAGATCTGTCTTAAGAAATGCAAACATGTAGTGATCTACAGAACTGATTTGCGCATGAAAAGTTCCAGAGAATTATGAAATGTTTTATTCAGTGTTGACCACACTTCCAAAGGCAGTTTCATAGTCTCCAGAAATAAAAGCTTAGAACCAGAAGCTGTTTGAGATATCGTAAAAAAGGGGGCATATTTCAGGGCTGATTACCCCATAACACTTCAAACTGCTTCCAGTCTGGAGGATTTAGTTCCAGCAGCTGCGAATCACCTTCTCAACAGCAGCTTGGTTTTAAAGGACACTTGGCAGTGTCTAGAGGGAGAACAGAAAGTTCTAGATTTTTGAGGAAACTTCTATTTCTGCATCAGTGAGTTTTTCACATCCCTACTGACATGTTATCCTGTATATTCTTCTCTATACTTCTGCATAGAACATTTATTTTGTACCCAACATTTGTTAATTTTCAATTCTTCATCAACAGATCAGTAATACACCATCCTCTTGTATGCAAGAAGCTGAACTTCAATTCTTAGCTTATTAAGTTAAAAAAATAATCTTGTCTGAAACCTTTCAGGCCAGTGTCAAAAATGATCTGACCCAATGGCTTCAAAGTATATAATCAGTACAATACTGGGATAGAAATAAAGCCTTAAATTCTACTTAAAACTGTCTTTAAAGTGTACCTAAATTGAATATGAACAAGGTAAATGTGATAAACAATCACAATCTCCTTAATAAAAAATACTGACATCTAAATAAAATTCTGCAATTCGTAATGGCCTGAATTAACGGTTTAACAGTTGCTTTCCTATCAAGGCTTAAATAGTAGTACACACATAGGGTTAGCATTACACTCGTTTACCTTACCCTCTGATCCTGATTACAAAGGCCAATTTGGGTTCAGCAGGTACATAGTAATTGCCAGCTTTGCGAGCCATGCGTGCCATGCGAATCTCACGACGGTACATCTGCCTATATTCTTTGTGGTAGGCCTGGGCTCTTTTATAGATGAGTTTTCGTTCCTCCTTTCGCAACTGAAATGAGAATGTTACATTGAGAAATGTATTTTTCTCTCTCCCCCACCCCCCATCAGAATTACCAGTTATCCTCCATTTTAATGTCACAACTATGTTGTCAGGTAAAATTAGACATCAAACCAAATGAGTATTAATTTCAATTTACACTTCAAGGACAACATAGCCCCAAGACAATAAATTCATTTTTTAAAAAAATATTTTCCCTCATTTCTAATCAACTTGTGCTTGTTCTCAATTTTTTAAGGCACTTGTTTTGAAGTGAATGCTTATTCTTTTTAATCTTTACCATCTTTTCTTGCAGGGAAAGGCAAGTTCCCAAATTTTGGTAGATTCAAGCCAAAGACAAGACTAAGGCAGAACTACAGAATTAGAAGAGACTTTTCTCGTCCAACCTTCTGCTCAAGCAGAAAACACTATATATATGTAAAGCAGATGATGACAGGCAAGGATTTTCAATGAGAACAGTGAAAGCAGGAATTATTTTAGCAAAGTACAATATAGGAATGGCTGCAAAATCCTGAGTAGTGGACAGTTTTTAGCATATATCTTGCTAAGTCATGTAAAATTAAAGTGCAAGATATATATTAAGAAAAAAATGGATCCGGGATCATGTCTATTAAGAAAAACATGTTAGAATAGAAGCTAGAATGATTTGGAAATGAACAAAGTAGTATATGAATCCCAAATAAATTGGATGTATTTAATATACTATATTGAATGCAGTCCATTCCAAGGAAAAAAGCAGAATTCAGAATAAAAGCAGTATGTTTAAGATAAGCTGCTCTGTTTTGCTTGAAATGGGAAAATCTTGGGGTTCTGTAGATGCCACACTGCTACAAAACACTAAAAGAAAATTCAAACTTGTTAAAAATAAATGCAGTTTTTGCAGGTTCATAATTGATCATTCTCTCCAGATCAAAATGAAACATACCAGGGCGATAACTTAAAGCGTTGACTTTAAATTAAAAGTCATGAACTTGCAATTTGATAGATTTACTTGCTCATAAGCCAAGTAAACATGTGTCTACACTATGTAAATGAGCATATAATTAATTATTAAATCATATTGGAATTGGAATTTGTTTTACTGTACTTTTATGTAAACTGTCATAGGATGTATCTAATGGGATAAATGAAAAATATAGTTTTTACCTTCTTTTGGACCAACAGTCTCTTCATACGTTTGGCTTTTAAATCAGCAAAAGCCTTCCTTTTCTTTAAAAGGCTTTCTGGCACTGAAGGCAACTTCTTCTTTCCTCTAAATTATAAAGCAGCAAATTATCAAAAATTTTATCAAAATATTTCAAAGGAAAATGTTTGATAACTAGTAAAATGTACCCATTTTTTTTTTAAAAAAATCCTGGAACTGCAAGAAATATAAGCACATCAGATAATTCAGATATTTTGTTCTTTATTTATTTGGTTCATTTTTGCAGTTTTTACGGTATGTATTCTAATTATCCAAATATGCATCATCAACAATTCTTACACGATCAGTCCTTCAATTCACTCTGCCTGTTACTATTGCACGTTTTCTGCCCACTGAAATAATTCTAAAACTCAGAGAAACCAGGTTTGCTACTGATTGTCACAAGTTGGAAGACGTTTATTTTCAAAAATAATGGAAAAAGCAGGAAGAATTCCAAGTTTTTTCGCCGATTTTCAACGATGAATACAGCCGGAGTTTCGGATCCCTGATTTCGAGCGAAGGACCACATTTCTTGCTGTCTTCCATTCACCCCCTACCGTATGCGTGTACAGTACCGGAAGGGCCTCGGATTAAACCATTAATCAAAGAAATGGTTAATCAGCCATTAACCAAACACTAGTGAACCTGGGAGGCCTCAAATGCTCTCCTCCATTAGAGTTCTCTCGCTCTGAAAAAATAAGCTTCCACAACACTCAACGCGATTCATTACAGCAGGGATCCGGTTCTCAGCCACATCTCCCTAATTAACCCTTCCAGACAACTGTGGCACGAGTTTAGGGGAAACCTTCCAAGTTACAAAGCTATGATAATTTTTTTTAAAAAAGAAAGTCTTGCAAAGAAGATCTTAACGCAGCGGATGGCAACGGATTGTCTCCCAAAAGCATTACTTACTCTTCGGCCGCCATGGTCTCTACCGGAAAAAGAGAGACGGGGAGCATGCGCAGAGATCATAAACTGTCGCTTAGAGGGCCAATAGAAGGGACTGTTGAATGAGAAGCCCCTGTTCCCGCTTAGCTGTCTAAATTAATGCCTGTACCAAGTAGACCAGCTTGGTGACCAGATTAGTGCTGAAACGAACGCGGAAACTGTCATGATTCCTTCAAATGGTGAAAGGTTTTTTTTTCATGCTTTCATTTTTACTGCCAACTAGGGTAGGTGATAAGAATAGATGGTGACATTTAAAGTATATTATTTTATCACTGTATTAAAGTAAGCTATTTTGGAATTTGACTGATGATAACTACCTGTTTTTATCTCTTCGCATCTCCTTTTTAGACAATCAGAGTGTCGTCTAAATATAAATGACGTCTACATGGAATAGAATAGAATACAGTATGCCATCCTTACTGTATATATGACCCAGGTTGGTTAAGTGGGGCTTTCTTCTAAAGCTTTTCCCAAGTGCCTTTTTCACTATGGAAATTGGAATACTTCGTGGTATTCGTAAATACCACGTAAATATTGGTATTCGTAAATACCACTATTTACTCCATGTAAATTACAATGTCCGTGTACGAAGAGCATTACGTGGCTGGGTTTGAAAGAATCTGGTTTGTTTTCATTTGGATGAAAGACTGGCCGGAAGTTTGGCAAAGGCAATCTTCTTTCGTTTTACTGCCAAGTAAATGCGGACTGTCCATCGTGTCATCGGGAATCAAGCTCCACTTGAAAGATGCTATAGTTTACAGTAGATCCTGTTCAGTACGAGTACAATGGGTCAACTGAATCCAAAGCATCGGAAAGCCAAAAAGACGAGAGAAAAGCCAAATGCTTATGTAAAAACTACATTCCCCAGCATACATTTCAACCTTAGGAGGGCAAAAGAGTTAAAATGGAATTACAACATGCTACGGCAGCAAGTCTTTCTATATAGAGGCATTACAGTCAGGTGCATTCTGAAGTTACATCATTTGGACGGTTAGGAATTTAGGTCACCTCCTTAACTTCAGCCTTCCCAATCCAGTTGAATGTGACCGGGGTGGCGTCACATTCGTACAGAAATCCTTTATGAACTTGATCTTTCCCAATGTTTCGTGTCCGTATGTGTTATCTCGGCCGTAAATTCCATGGGAAATCACTGTTTTGCAGATGGCGAGGAAGTTTATGTGGGATAGGAGTAAATCAACTTTAAATGTCCTCTAACTAATTTGGGATCGGATTGATCAGATCTCCGGTTTGGGGGGATGATGATGGGGAAAAAAATGACACGTCGAGGTGATCCTGCGGACTAGACGTTTCAAGCGGTTTCAAGTAGAAAGCAGCGCGCCTTCTCCACTTGTAAAGAAAATTAGGAGTTCCGCTCAACAATGTTCCCGATTCACATTGTTTCCGGCACGGTTAGTCTTTACCGGAAAACAGCAATCTCGAGCTACTTAAAACCCACTCCTTTTGTTCTGGACTCAGATTAACAATCTGAGATACGTTTATGCGATGGTAACTTTTGTTCAAAGATGGCATAGAATTCTTGACGCTAAACTAAGTCCCGGTTCCTCTTTGTGTACATTGTAAGTATTGCGTGAATTTAGCCATGGGGACTTCTACTCCCTGGTGACACCATGGGACATGGTGCTATAACTCTACTCAGGTGTTTGTTGACTGAAATGGGAGTCGCTGCCAAAGGACGCGCGGCTAGGCTTGTTTGCCCACTCCTGGGCCGAATCCGTGGACGGCGCCAAACAAAAGAAAAAAGCCGCGAGCTTTTTTCTCGGGACTGTTGGTAGGGAAGGTCCCGCGCGTCACGGTCTTGTCCGCTCGGTCCAGTCCGGGCCGTCCGCCAAATTGCGAGGGTGGCGCTGTTGGGCGAAAATGTGTGGGGAGAAACGGTTCGGAATGCAAAGTGGGCGACGAGGAGGAGGGGGCCGGGCTGCGAAGCGCAGACGGAGGGGAGCTTGGGGGCGGGGTGCCGTTCTCGCGCCGGGGCTATATAGAGCCCCGAGCGGTGGGAACATGCTCACTTAGCGGGCGCTGCGCGGAGCTCTGGCGTAGGCGCGAGGAAAAGGTTGCAGGTAGGGCTGGGGAAGGAGGCGCGGAAGAGCGGCAGCAGCTCCCGTAGCAGCCTCCTCTAAGACTCCTTCGGCAAGGTGGTCGCAGCTCGCGCCCTTTTATAGGGGAGCCCAGCGGTGCGCGACCGGGTGAGGCAGGACGAAGGGGGATCCTTTTATTTGAACTTGTACTTTGCCCCTCTACTTTGCCGAATTCCCCTCGTCGACTCGCCGCGCGTAGGTTTGGCTTCTCCTGCAGGAGAAGCAAGGTGGGCCGTTAGGTAACAGGGCTTGTGCTCGCCGCACAAAACAAGCGCTGAGTCAGAGGCGGGGAGGAGTTGCACTCCCTACAGGTCCGTCCTGGCCAGCCAGGTGTCTTTAGAGAGTGTCCAAAGTGTGTGTGTGTGTGTGTGAGAGAGAGAGAGAGAGAGAGAGAGAGAAACCCTTACCTGCCTCTCTGAAGAGTGGGAGCCACTCTCCCGAGTTGCTCGGGGCCAGGCGCGCCAGAACGGGCTCTTCCTGCTTTTGACGTGTCGAGCCGGTGGTGGGAACGCAGCGCGTTCCCTCTTTCCCTCCCTCACTCGCGCCGTCGCCAAACGGGGCTCCCCGAATCCTCCGAGGCTTCTCGGTCGAAGGGAGGCTCGGCAGCCATGAACATCATCCTGGAATTCTTCGTGGTCACCTTCAAGGTCCTCTGGGCGTTCGTGGTGGCCGCCGCCAAATGGTTCATGCGCGCCAAGGAGAAGAGCGTGGCCGGGCAGGTGTGCCTGATTACCGGCGCCGGCAGCGGAATGGGTCGGCTCTTTGCTCTGGAGTTCGCCCGCCGCCGAGCACGCTTGGTCCTGTGGGATATCAACACGCAGAGCAACGAGGAGACGGCGGGCATGGTGCGGCACATCTACCGGGAGATCTCGGAAGAAGCTGTGGTCGCGGCTCAGAAAGGTAACGGGCTTGGCTGAAGGCGGGCGGACCCTCCGGGGTTGGGCACTGGCGCATGAGGCGGGCGCCAAATAATCCAAGTGGGCAAGAAAAGTAGGCATCGAGCCTTGCTTCCTTCAAAGGAGGAAAATTGGACTGTGTGGGTATCATTAAATCCTGACCTGAGGTGCGCTGAAATGAGAAGGGGCGAAAATTAGGAGTATGACCGCCGCGGTTGAAACTATTACTCTTGATAGTCCCAAAGGTGCTTTTTCACGAGGCAACTGAACTGTTTGGTTTTTCTTTCATCCAAGAAGCTACTTCAGCTTCTTACTCTTCTTATTTATTCCTATTCTTATTCTTGATAGTGCTTGGAATAGACCTTTCCTGTTTCACTAAGTCCAAATGAACCTTCAGAAGCAATATTGTATCTAAGCTTTCTTTGCTTAGAATAAAAATATTCCAGCGCTAAGGTAGGGATAACGAGATGTTTTGCAAGAGACATTTCCACAAATCACTAGGAGGTTCAGTGAGTTGTGTTGCTGCTTTGTAGCCTCTCCAGGGTGACTTGTTCTGCTCTTTCTTTAAGTGCTGCAGACTTGAAAATATTCAAAAGTTTTGGGTTTAGAAGTGGAGGAGAAGCATGGAAGGGTATTCTTGAAACTGTGGCTCTTAGGGAAATGTTCTCCATTCTTGCCACCCAAGAAGTTTAGGAATTTGGGCATTTTGTTCAACTGACTGCGGCTGATAGCATTGTAACATGATGTCTCTTAGCTATATGTATATCCTTTTATTTTTATTCTGTTTTAAATGTTTCATGATCATTTGCATCCAGAGTCACTGGTTGGAGATGGGTAGTTGTACAAATTAAATAAATAAATTTCCATGTCATTCTACTCCATGACTTTGAATGACTAAAAGACACCGGATAAATAATTGAAAGTGTAAGGGTTCAAAGCTTACAGAAAAATGACAGTGGTGACAACAGAATTTGTTTCTATCATAGTAGGAGCTAGGCTTTTTAAAATAGATTATTACAATTTAAGAAATAGACAGTTGCTATAAAATAAGCAAAAAGCGCTTATGTCAAGTGCTTTCTTTGACATAAGGTTGTAGGAAGTCGCATAATTTTGTACAATGATAGAAATAAATTTAAATAACGTTTAACCTATTTAGTAGGAAGTCTTAATAACCAGCAGCAGTTATTCCCAGGTAAATAACTTAGATTGCACCCTGCAAAAAAATTAATGGTACTCAATAATGCTTGTTTCTGAACAAATATGGAAAGAGTAGGTCAATCCCTATTGAGTTTGGGGCGTCTTTGTTTCATTTTTTAATCAGTAATGGTGCATTCTTCAGTTGTGTTACCTTCCATTTGGCATCAGTAGATCACTGCTGAAGATTAGCACTATAGGGCTTGGTACTTCATTGTTTTGGTATGCAGTTGTCACACTTTATTTTTTGGAACAGGACTAACAAGAATCTTGTCAAACTGGGTAGATTAATAATTGCCTCTTATTTCCTGGTATGGAAACACGAATATATATTTCATTAAATTCTTATTTGTCCCTCTCCTTTGCTTTTCTGGATTTCTGTAAGCAGCTGGGCATGGCGAAGAGGAAGTGCTACCTCCCTACAATTTACAAGTTCATGCATACACTTGTGATGTGAGTGACAGAGAGAATGTGTACAAGACTGCTGAGAGAGTCTGCAAGGAGGTTGGTGAAGTCTCAGTCCTTGTGAACAATGCTGGTGTTGTTTCCGGCCACCATCTTCTGGAATGTCCTGATGAGCTTATTGAGAGGACCATGATGGTTAATTGCCATGCACATTTCTGGGTAAATATACTTATTTCTAGTGAGATGACTGTATGACTTGGTTACAGTAAGCTCTTATATTCTGAAGATGAACAAGGCTATTTACTTATACTTAATTCATTTTCATGTTTCCATTTTTGCTTTGTCTTTTCTTTTAAACTTAAATGTTTAAAATTAGTAACTTTTTTTGCGCAAGACTGTAGCTTCAAGATGGTTTTGCCCTAGACTGTTCTGCCTTCTACCTTTTTGCTGATCTTTGTACGCAGTGAGTCTGATCCATAGAAACTATACTGCTATGAAAATAGTAATTAGTTGTTTGTCAAACCAACTTCTCTCCTACAGTTTTCAATAAGGGTTGGGAATGTTATAGATCTTCTAGTTCAGAGATATTATTATAGAAATAACATTCACTATTATATCCTACAGCTGGCTCTTTAGAAGTTGTAATATATTTAATGTGTTATGACAATGAAAAAAGGCATTTCTTTTTGAACATGCTTACAACCTATCTGATTTATCTAGTTGGAACTTGTTACAAGAAACTAATGTCTCAAAAACATGAAGCTTCACTACTCTGACTATGATCATTGCTCAACAGAATATTTTGTCTTTTGAGTAGTAGCAGCTGTCTGAAGTCCCAAGCAGAAGTACATTTTAGCTTTGTTTTCAATCACTGGGCTGGTCAATGTTTAATGCTGTATTCATAGTCTACTTTCTGCTCTTTTGCTATTTGCTACTTTGAATGACTGTGGCTTTCACCACCTATACTGGCATCCCCAGAGGGGCTCACTTCCCAGGTAAGTCTATAGCCAATTAAATCTAAAGAGTACTTGAGTAATGGAAATGGTTCTTTGGCCCTCTTTGCTTTTTTGGCAGTCTTAAATCCTCTAATGTTGAGAATGCTTTTTTAATTTCTGTTACTAACAAGTATTTCATTAAATATGATTTTTTTAATGATTCACATACCATTATATGGTAGTCTCCATCAGAGAACCTGCAATTTTGATATAGTTTGTACTCTTTGCTATTGAGAATCTTAGAATAGAATAGAATTCTTTATTGACCAAGTGTGATTGGACACACAAGGGATTTGTCTTGGTGCATATGCTCTCAAATCTTAAATACATACTGAACATATCTTAGGAGAGAAGAGGATCCTTTTGTCAAGCATACTCTTTAGATCCATACTGTGTCCTGTTTAGTGACTTGATGTAAGAGCCCATTTCAGCACATACCAGTTGCATAATTCAATGACATTTATCTTTAGTATTTTACAAAGGGAAAGTATTGTAATTAGAAACTTTTTCTGCTAGAAAGATAAACATCCAGCTGATATTTAAAAAGGCAGAAACAGTGCTAACTTCACAAATTTGATTAAAGAAAAAGTATAAAAATGAGAGGCATTGTCATTTATTAAATTCCTGAATTATCATCTTCATTTCGGTAACAATCAATTATTTATAACATGTGGTTTAAGGAATCATTTCTAAATCCCCAACTAATAGAACATTTAGTTGTAATCCTGTAAGAATTTATTAACAAATAAGCACCATTGTGGTCAACAGAATTTGAATAATGTAAGATTATTGCAGCAACTTTTATCTATCCTTATTTCTTTTTCTCTCTGCTCTGGAGCAATAGTGTTTTATTTGAAGCAGACAGACACTAAATAATACACTAAATAATACACTAAATAACACTAACAATACACTAAAAATGACTTCAGACCTTGTTATACAATTTTGTATAATTTTAGTTAGCTACTACAACTTCATTAGTTCTATGTACATGATTTCTGTCGTTCAATGAAAATATCTTTTGGAAGAAATTATTTTCTTATGTGGATACTTAGGCATCTCTTGCTTTCCAATCCAAAATACCAAGAGTACAAAAACAGTTAAAACTAAAGAAGTATGAGCTATTGACATCTGCTACTGATGATCATAAATACACGTTATTTAGTATAGTACTATAGCAAGTCTTTATTGTGTGCATAGTGACAACAATTGGTCATCTACAATCTTGAGTTCCATTGTTGATTAAGCTACAATCTTTATTCCAAAGAAGTTGGGTGATAGACCAGGCTTCCACTCATCTATACCACCTAATAGAAAGGAGGGTTTCTGAAGATTTCTTCCCTTGCTCTGCACAAGACCCCCAGAATTATTCTCATGGGAGAGTCAGTGCTTTTTCTGTTGATGGATGGCTTTCTTCCACAAGGAAGACACAATGGTACACAATCCTTAGTGTTATTTTTAGATGCAGTGCCATTCATGAAGTATTTTATTAAATACATGGGATTTTTTTAATGTACTCTACATTAGAATTCACCAGTCTTCAGCTATTTGTAAACATATAATTCTCTCACTGTGTCAAGTGAAAAAAGATTCCAGATCTCTTTTTGGTCATGTTTGAAATCCATTATGACCCCCTCATAATCTGTTCTTTAAAATATTATGCTGTGGTAGCACAGTGGTTGGAATGCAGGCTGACTCTGCCCACTGCCAGGAGTCCAATCGTGCCTGGCTCAAGGTTGACTCAGCTTTCTATCCTTCCAAGGTGGGTAAAATGAGGACCTACATTGGGGGAAATATGCTGACTCTGTAAACCACTTAGAGAGTGCTATTATGTATTTAAAATGTGAAGTTCTGTAATACGCATTTCATCTGCAAACCAATAAAACAGCTTAATGTATCTCTAGCAAAGGTAAAGGAACTAGAACTTTTAAAACACCTATGCACAACATTAAATATATGTATTGGTTTTCATGCAAACATTTCTACCCCATTGAGCTTCAAGAATTGTAACACTGTCCATCTACTAGGATTATTCTTATAATATGAACAAGCAAAGGTCTTGGTGGTGTGGGGTAAACACTATTCTTGTAGAAATATAGTTCAAAATAGGGCTGCTAATGAGTCTAACAATTTCAAGAGCAATGTTAAGTACATCTTAACTTTGTTCATAATAGTCCATTCTAGTAAAGATAATGCACATTAACATAGTTTTTTTTAGTATCGGTAAAGTAGAAAATAGTTTTGAGTAGTTACTGTCTTCATGCCATGCTATGATGCACCTTTGAGAACATAACCAACTTGATTTTTGTAGTAGCTAACTAAAATTATACAAAATTGCATAACAAGGTCTGAAGTCATTTTTAGTGTATTATTACAACATTAGAATAAGCAGTGCACCATATGTTCACAATTTTTTGCGATGTGGCTGAAAAGTATATCAAGTTATTCTGTTATTGCCTTATTTATTGCTTAAACTGCCTTAGAATCTGATTCATGAAATTTTGTTTTAGCTAATCTACTTTAATCTCATGCTGTACAAAATCTACCCATTATATTTTTCAGGGAAATTCAGAGCTATTAGTTGCAATTATTGGTTAGCATAATTTTTCCTACCTCTTTAACAGGATTAGCAGTGAAAGTGTACTACCAATTCAAGTGCAGTTTTAGATGAAATTATCGGATCTTTTAGTATTCATTTTATGTATTTATCATGGTTAAGATTACCTGAGTCATCCTGGTTTTACATACATCCTTCCCAAAAACTGTTTTCCAGAACTAGTGTTAATATGTATTCCTAACAACACTGGGATTGAAATGAATGGGGAAATTCATATAAGAAAGGAAAAGGAATGTGGGCCCTTGTGACTTTCTTGGTCTCCTAATCTAAGGTTTTATAGACATTTTTACAGCTAAGCTAAAAAGAGCTTTGGAGTGCCCTGTATAATATCAACCCATATTTAGACTGTGTACATTATTTCTTTATTCTTTCCAGAGAAAACAGAGATGATTCCAAGGATTAATTAAAATAGTCTCTATAATGTTCTGTACATATAGGAAAATGCCCTATAGTTTATTAAAGGCATATGTTGAATTCAGTGATAAATAGTGGCTCTACTTCTGTGCAAAAGTTTAAATATAGACCAGTTAGCTTTTTAAACATGCTTTTAAGTATGCCCCCAAGTATCTTTTAGACAATTTTTCTCATCTCTGAATTTTAAAAATGGCTGGAAGTAAGTGTATTTAAGTTGTTTCAGTGTGTGCTTTTTCATCAGCAATCTTAACTCCAATTTTTATATGTAATAACTCAGCAAGCTTGTCCACAGATATATATCTTCATTTTATGTATAGTTTTTGAGCACTTAAATGTACAACCTCCTCATCAGATGCATTATTTGATCTTTGATTAAGCTCAATCAACTAAACTCAATCAACTAGTGCTATATATCAAATCTAAGACTTGGTACGCTTGTTGAATAGAAATGGAAAGCCATGAAAGCTGATGGTTGGTAACACTCTTTCAAGTTGATAGAAGTTGAAGTGTTTTGATACTCAATTGTGTGCTTGGATTAGTTTGCACTAGGTGCTTTAGATTAGCAATAAATAGTTGGAATGTAAAAAGCCCAAATATGATACCGTAATATAATTATATATTGCATAAAATATATACACTGAGCAGTTCATAAGAACTCCTTAGGAGTGAATTTGTTCATCATTAAAATATCTGATAAGTGACTTTTATGGCTTGCATAGCTTTAACTCATAATTCAAAACATTTTATACCTTTGCTCCCTATTTATGTAGTTTTGAAAGGCCCTTTTTTCTGATTTTTCCCTTATCAGTCTCTATTTGCAAAGAATTAGATTCAGTTGACCTAAGTAGTATTGTGGATCTCACTCTTGTGATACTCAACAATGATATACAGATGAAACTACCTTAAGTTAAAAGAAATGAAACTTTCTATCTCCCTTTTATCTATTGTGGTTGTCTATGGCCTCCAAACTCTTGAACACAAGTTTTCTTTCCCAAATTCTCTCTTTGGAGATGCCAGAATTGAATGTACATATTTTCACATATCTACAATATGAAGATAACATAATAGTATCTGTTGGCAACAGTTTATTTTTTCAAATTTTTTCAAACTTCCTAATGTCATAGCAACTGTAGGCAGCATGCAGTATTAAAAACAGGTTATAACCATTTTTAAATGACAAGGAAAACAACATTCTCTTGCACAATGCACTCACACATGGGGCCTAGCACAAGGCACAAGGGGGAAAACCATGCTTCAACAGCCCGTTCCATATCACTTTTTTGGACTTTTTTACTTTTTCTTTTGGAACAATCTTCCGTTGTAAACTTTATAAGATCTGTATCTGATGACAATCAGACATACAGAAAGCTCTGAAATTGAAACTAATGACCTATGCTTTCCAAAAGTGGGACTATACACTAGTGTTCTCCATTTGATGACCCCCAAAATGCATTCAAATTGCAAATTCCAGTGTTTCCTACCAATTCTATCCTTATCTATATCCCCAAAGTTTTTTTTAACTTACTATTTTTTCTTGTCTGCTAAAAATTACTTTTTACTCAAAGAAAGGCTTTGAGTTAAAGGTATTTTTGTTATTGTTTCCAATTTTTCCTTTTGCTGTATTTTAAAATACTTCTGTTACATTCTTCTGCAGTACTTAATAAGGTGTAAATGCTTTTCAGAATGATTCAGAAAACTTTAAAAAAATCAATTGGTGATTCCTTGTAATGAAAAGCAATGTAGAAATTACACAAAATTAACAGCAGAAAGAACTAATGTGTTCTTTCTAACAAAACTAAACTATTTTTTAACTTTTTTAAGGGATGAATTTCCTTATTATAGTAAGATATGTGCATATCCTGCTTGTTCCCAGAATCAAATTAAAATGAGAGTGATACACTAGGAAGTATGTGGCATAATACATCTGGGAGCAATATTTTTCTTTTGGGAGTGGGGATTGTGAATAAGAAACTTATTCTGTCACTAGCTCATTATGTCAAAGATGTGACATTTTATTGTCACCATTTGGCCTATATATTTAACTTAATCTACTCATTACAACCTAAGTCATTTTTGGTCTGGTATATATTTGCATACACTGATTCAATTTACAAACTGTTATGTTGAACATAAGAGAGTTTTCTTCTGAAAAAAGTATAGAATGGTGTCAGATTTCCTTTTCTAGGGCCATCTCCAATGGAATCTTTTGAAGCAGAATGGAAACTAACAGGAGGAGCTGCAACAGGGATTCCATTCTCTTGTATTTACAAGAAGTCTTTGGAACATTTTCATCCATAAATGGAAAGGACAATTCAGGTTTAAAACATTGATTTCATTTCAACTTCTAGATCAATATTGTACTTTACTAGCAGTGTATAAAGGTGATGTGTCTCATTCTTAGATGTATTGAAGTAACCCCTTGGATGTTTTCTACCTTAGTAGAACTACAGAGCTAGTAGGGGTCTTCCTTTCACTGTTCTCCATCTCAGTGAGGCCCCATGCTGGAAGATGCCAGAGGTATAGCTGATCCAGCATTCTTGCATCTCCTGGGATCAGCTTATAAAGATTCCAGAAGCAGGACATGAACACAGTAATGAGCTTACATTTCTTGGTATTTAAACCAAGTCAGATGGTAAATGGCAAGGTTTAAGTATTTGCATTACTCATTGAATTTTAACCAAATGGTAACAAGCTTCAGTGCTAATTGAACAGAGGTGAAGAATTTTCACAACTAGAAGTTGAATGTGTTAGTAGGTGAGATTTAGGATTTAGGTGCTAGGAAACTTGTAATGTGTAATGAACAACTAAAGACAAAAGGTGACTTTTTTTGCTGGAACTCGGTAGTTTAAAAAGCTTTTGATGTTTTCTTTGTTGTTCCTTAGTAAAGTCTCTGCCAACTTTCTTGTTTTCCTTCCTTTAACATCGTGAATTAAAGTGTGTGAGAAATATAGAGACAAAGTTTGCTAAATCCTTAATTTCTTAACACATTTTCCATTTTGACTTATTTGTTTTCTTTATGGTAAATAACCTGTGTAGATTGATTATGTGTCATTGCAACCACATCGATCTTTTCTCCAGAACAAAATGGGTGTGTTTAATTAACTTGTAAGGCTTTTAGTCTTTGACTGGAACTCTCAGAAGCTGTTGGAAACCAAAGTTTCTCAGGTACGATTTAAGAGAATAGTGGAATTGAGACTTGTAATATTTTTCTAGGGCCCTGTCCTTTACTTTAATTCCACAATTCTCTTAAATCGTACCTGAGAAACTTTGATTTCTGAGAGTTCCAGTCAAAGACTAAAAGCCTTACAAGTTAATTAAACACACTCATTTTGTTCTGGAGAAAGATCTATGTGGTTGCAATGACACATAATCTACACAGGTTATTAGATTATTTTAGTTTGGATTGTCTGCCTGATTTGATACTTATAGCTGTTTTATAGAGGTTTTCTAGGCCATTCACAGACCATTGGGTCTTATTATGCCAATACATAACATCATAGGTTCTTGGGAAGAACTCAATGCGTGTGAAAGCTAATACCATCTGAAAAACTGGCAGATGTGACTTTACATTGCTCTGTTTACAGTAATAATGGAAAATATTACATGGTTATATATTTATATTTGACCTATACTTTCATCCTTTATTTTTCCTGACAGTTGAAATGAAGATTAGATTGACCAAGATGAGATTACTTGACAGGCTAGCAAAGCCTTGCTTTAAAGCTCATGGTTTTCTTAATGCATTTATTGGGTTTTCCCCATTTTAACATTTCATATTATTGAATATACAGTCAATAACATAAAAATACCACAGTGCCATTGTCTCATATAAATCCTTGTAGTTTGCTAAAAACAATTGTACTGGATGTAAATGAAAGAAAATTTTGTGATACTGTCCCCCAATACCAGTGTCTTAATACAGAATCGTAATTCCATATCATTACTACCATTTATATTCTTCTGCTTAATAGCAATAAGATCTGAGTTTTCTTGACACACAAGTTGGCATTTTTTTTTTGGTTAGACATAGTATACAGAGTTAAAAGCAATTTCAATGCATGTATCAAGGAAATTCCTTTTATGGCTATAAAAGTAGTTGATCCAGTTCCTTTGCAACTGTGCATAGAATATGGCTAACGGTTGTTCTCCTCGTTGCTCCATTAATAGATGCTGGTATTGGAACCAAACTAGTTATATCACTTTATAGACTTAAACTTGGTTTTGCTCCATGTTTCATTTTTTATTCATATTTTCATATTTCTCAGTTGAAATTTTAGTTCTGTGCTTGTATTATGTTGTTTTATCCTTTCACCTAGCTTTCTTGATATTTTTAAAACTAGAACTAAAGTAATAATGGAGCAGGATGTTGGAAACTAAGTTTTTCATGAATAGAAATTCCTTAGCCCTCACCTCATAAAACAATATATTCACTCAGTTTCATTAGTTTCATTAGGCTTCCCCCCCCCTGAAACTTTGTAAGACTAATGTAGCAGAAATAACTCAACAGCTCCTTTTTTAAAAGTAAGATTAAGGATGGTGACTAAAATTATCCCAATGTTATGGAAACTTGGCTGCCTCTAATAATGATGCTAGGGTATGTTTTTAAAATGATTTTTTTGATGATAGCCAATTCATAGCTTCCCTCTAAATCTAGATTGGTGCTTTTTTATATATTAGCTGCATTTCTCCTCCATTTTAGTCAAAGACTCAATCAGGAGCAGGCTGAAAAGTTTGGTGAAGTGATTAAAATTAGAAACCAAAAGACTGTGAATTCTAGTTTTCTCTTATGCATGAAAGGCAACCGAGTCACTATTGGTGAGCCCAGCCCTGCTCATAGGTTTCTTGTAATTAGGAGGCAGAAACGTACATATACTACCCTGACTACAAAAATAAAAACAGGATATAAATCTTAGTGAAACTGTGTTTATGTGTCTCTATTCATATTGCAAGTTGAAGTATATAGTGTTAGAGAAAACTTTGAGTCATAAAAGGCAAAATTGCTTCATTAATTTTATTGATTTATTTGGTATTATTTATCAAATAAACACCATTTTTTTCTTATGGTAATATTATATGCTTATTTATAATTGGATTGTAAAATGTAGTGCAATTCTTCCTCAATGTATTTTTTATTTTACTTTTCAAACTCTCACATACTTAAACAAGTATTAAAACAAGAGTTACTTAAAGAGATATTAAATCAAACTAGTAGTCCATTTAGCTCATTATTGAAAGGCAGCAATTGTCCAAATCTTCTCACATATTCAGAAATTGAACTTGAGATTTTCTGCAAGCAAAGTTTGTTCTTTCATGGCAGTGTAGTCCTCTGCCTCATTGTGTATTTTACAAGCAACTAGGCAATCATTGGCTTACAATAAGTTGTCTTTAATCATGATTTAACAAGCTTGACTTTAGAGATTAAATGAAGTAGATCCTCTTTTCTTTCAAGACACATATTTGCAGATACCTTTTGCTGTAAATGGAGTGACAAGCACAAAATAAGAAACTCTATACTAAATTTGTGAATACAGAGCTGTGCATAGCTTTGTATTAGGTGCCAAATCTGAGTTTTCAGTATGATATGTCCTTTTTGTAGTTTATAGATCCAGAGAAATTATTTTAAAAAACACTGATTTTTTTTGTAAAAGTTCCTAAAACAAAGGAGCATCTATACATTTTATCAGCTGCTGTATCTGTTTATGTTGACCAGTTGGGCATTCAGTATTTTCCAGTCATAACTTCTGGACAGGAACTGGGGCAAACACAGGCATAGAACAAGAAGGATTTACCATATGCCGTCTTTCTAGTTTCAGATCATTAACAAAATGAATACTCCAGACATTACTGGGAAAATGATATCACATTTTGTTTCCATAATATATATTTTAATTTCATAATTTAAATCTGGAGCATGCAACTTTTAAACCAAGTGCTACACTTGTATTGTATTTTTAAATAGTCAAAGTAAAATGGGGTGAGAATGAAAAAGCTAAATTTGATTTTATGTCATCGACATTTAATTAAAATTGAATAGTTAATAATACATATTGTTAAACTGCTTTAATATTGTCAAATCATGTGCTTGTTACATTCCCTTCTCTTACATTAAAAATTGCAAGTTGATAACAACTTTGCATATGGACCTTAGATTTTACATTTCTAATTAATGTGACTATCTGCTCTGCAATAAGTTTTTGTTTTCAAGAACTCCAAAGGAAGATGGACAGATCAAACAAGTAAGGTTAATTCTGAAAAACATATTTTAATCAGTAGAAGCAAGAACAGAACAACTTTAATCTTCTGTCATCCAACAACTGCACATAAAATTCTTTGTGTGGTGTTCAGAGCTCAGTTAATAACTGCAAGCAAAACTCTGGTTCAAGGAGCATGTGAAAATTGTTAAGTCATTTCTGAAAAACAAAGAGTAGTTATAAAATGAAGTTAGATTGAGTCAGCTGTTAGTAAAATTATTTAAGCCAACAGTTATTTTGAGAACAAACTCAAATGGCAGGTAATTTAAGTTGGGGAGGACAAGGGAGAAGAATCCACATGTGTGTAGAATTGATATATAGCAGTCTAAAACTGAGCCCTTATTTTGGCTTACAGATACAATCAGTTTGGCAGAAATGCAATTCTAGCACATTATCTCTTACTGCAAGCACATGGCAGCTGCAATGTGACACCTTATAAATGTTTTACTATTTCAAATGGATTTCTGTATGGGGAAGTTCATAAAAATCATAAAAATCCACAGAGGCATATCCAGGTGTTGTGGAATGAGATTATAAAAGAAACCTTGTGGAGAGGTTGTTGTTGTGTACTTGAGTACTGGTAGGAGGGAATTGGCTAAATGTTGATCTGAGAGGCTGCAAATAGTTATAAATTTTTAAATGCAAACAATAAGACAATCTCTTTGGGAAAAATTCCTGCATTGTAATACAGCTTTTCACTCATACAGTAATGTGTATTTATGGATATGGTCACTGATATCTAGCAGAAGAGATCTTCAGAAATTATCTTAGTGCTCTATAACCATTTTAGAGAATGTTCCTCCCTTTGAATATGTCCTCTGTCTGAAAGGCTGATCCATGGTAAACCTCATTTTAAAGTAATTATTTTAAAAAAGCAAGGCTCTGGAAGCTGTTATCACTATTGACTCAGAACATTACAGGCCTTTGATTATGATAGCATTTTTTATCTGAATTATAGTAATTGTTTTTACATATGCATCAGAACATTTTAAATAGAGTTAGCTTCTCTCTTATCTATTTAATTTGATGACGTGCATGTTTAAGACATTAAGGTGCATTTTCTGTCAAGAATCCTGATATCTATTATGTTTATTCAATATTTGTTGAGTAATCCACAGTTGGATATATTCTCCTCTCCCCCAGCTGCCAAATCAAACTATTTTACATTATAATTACACTTAGTGCGTTAAATATAGGCTTAGTTTTTCGTAAAGTAATCCTATAGAAGTGTGACAATACAATAACTGAATATTTTCAGTAGACAATTAATTAGAACTACATCCTGCATAATTTTATGTAAAGCACTTTTGTAAATTGATTTTTACTTTTTGCTTCAACAACTTTACTTAAAATAACTTTTATTTTTAGTTATTTTTTGCTTAAATTTCCTTCTTGGTCCTGAAATGAAATTGGAAGACTGCTTAAGTTTGACAACTTTGACTTACCTTTGGGTCAGCTCATTAAAGATTAAGGCATTATTTCTTGTGTTCTTCTTTGCAGACCACTAAAGCATTCCTTCCCAAAATGTTGGAACTGAACCATGGGCACATTGTCACTATTGCAAGCTCTCTTGGCCTCTTTAGTACTGCTGGAGTAGAGGTTTGTTCAAATTTCTTAAAGCATATTTCTTGCATGTTGAAAGAGTTTGCTTTTATCATCAAGCTTGGTGTGCAAGATAATATGTGCAGCACTTGGGCAAAACAATCCAACTTTTGAGGAATCCATCAGTCAGGAGTAACTAATTTAGTTTCTTTAGAAAATTAAATAATCAGTGAATTAAAAGCAGTAGACATTTCAATGAGACTATCACTAGCCTTTTCAGATCTTTTATAGAAACGTTTGTTGTAAAGCTATCACTATAGAAGAAAAATAAGAAAAAAACAGCCCTTAGTTTATGAAATCTCAATGATATGAGAATTAAATTTAGTATCTCAAAGTATTATTAGGGTATATTATAAATTATAAAGCACCAACACAAATTTGTTCCTATTAAATGGCAGCATATCTCTAGAGGCTTTATCTAGTGCTGGGAGATGCTTAGAAACAAATCTTGTCACTTAGCCAAGTGTCATTTGAGGATTCTAGATGTTGTAGCAATAGCAATAAGACTTATATACCACTTTATAGTGCTTTACAGCCCTCTCTAAGCGGTTTACAGAGGCAGCATATTGCTTCCAACAACCTGAGTCCTCATTTTACTGACCTTAGAAGGATGGAAGGCTAAGTCAACCCTGAGCCTGGTGAGATTTGAACTGCCAAATTGCAAGCAGCCAGCAGTCAGCAGAAGTAGCCTGCAGTACTTCATTCTAACTACTGCATCACCAGAGCTCATTGTAATAGAGCATTCCTGGTTCAAAAGACATTGCCAAAGATATACCTAGATTTGAAGTGAAAGAATGGATTTGATAGGAATTAGTAATTTGGTAGAACTAGAATTGGTAACTGGGAGAACTAGAGCCATTTCTCTCTTCCCCTTTTTCCTTCGTTTTCTCTTTTCTTTATTCTTTCTTGAAAAGCACAATTGAATCGTTACGCCTTTTGTTTTCAATTGTTTTGTTGTCCCAGCTTGTTTGTTTCTAATATAATTATGGTTACATTTTTTCTGGCTATTGATAGGAGATAGCAGGAAGATGCTAAGATAAGGTGATCTGTTGGCATGTCTATTTATTCATCATGTATTGTCTTTAGAGTTACCAGCTTATTTCCTCTGCATCTCTTTGTTGCTTAAGGTGCTTAAAACATCTGATCAAAAGGAGGACATTTCTTATTTTAATAGTGAAAGCAGCTGGAATCACAATGGGATGGAATATTGTGGGACACTGCCAGTGGGACAGTCTTCTGTCAGGGATGCTTCAAATTGGATTCCTCCTATAATCATAAGGGTTGGGCTCAGTAGCCTGAGTGCAACTCTGGTTCTATATTTGTCCAGGATTAATTTTAGTTGGGCCCATAAAGAAGGGATAAATTAATAAATGTTAGTGTTTTAATGTGAGGTATACCTGGCTTTTGTGTTGTAAGCTCCTTCCTTCCCCTGCATCTTCCTTCTTTCTCAGTACCCTGTTATTGAAGCTTCCTAAGTTTTAAACTAAATTTTATACGATGGATTAAGATTCTGATTTGTCCTGATACTGCTCAGCTACTGATGTGAACAAAGTCCAAACTTTCCAGTTTTTGGAATCAAAACCATTGAGCAAATCTAAGAAACAAGATGCTAGTTAGTGGCTGTTTCTCCAAATTGCCTGAGGTAGCTCTTTTTTCTCTAAAATAAAACAATGGCTGAATTGAGAAGTGGGTGGGTTTTTTTTTAATGCTGCTTGAAAGGCAGAGGGTTTTTTGTTTCTTCAGAAAGCTACATCAAAGAATGTTGTTTAAGTTTAATTTTTCAAAAAGACATTTTTATTTAATAAAAGTAAGATGATCGGTTTAAGTCTGGTTTTTTTTCAAAACTGTGTAATTTGTTTCATGCTTGTTTTTTATATTGCCAATTTAGGATTATTGTGCCAGTAAATTTGGAGCTGTGGGATTTCATGAGTCCTTGAGCCATGAACTAAAAGCAGCTGAAAAAGATGGTATTAAAACAACACTGATCTGCCCTTACCTTGTAGATACAGGAATGTTCAGAGGCTGCAGAATTAGGTAAGTAGGCAAGTTCTCTAAAAAAAATCTATATACAGATAGTTGTTGACTTACAACAGTTCATTTAGTGACCATTCAAAGTTACAATGGCACTGAAAAAAGGGACTTATGACAATTTTTCACACTTATGACCATTATAGCATCCCTGTGACCACATGATTTACATTCAGATGCTTGATAATTGACTCACATTTATGATGGTTGCAGTATCCCAGGGTCATGTGATCATCTTTGGCAGCCTTCTGACAAGCAAAATCGATCAGAAAATCAGATTCACTTAACAATTGTGTTATTAATTTAACAACTGCAATGATTCACTTAACATATGTGGCAAGAAAAAGTTTAAAATGCGGCAATACTTAAAACAAATTTCTCACTTAAACAGCATACATTTTGGACTCAATTGTAATTTGAGGACGGCCTATATATATAAAAATAATGCAGCTATATCAAATACATTACATATAGCATCACTCTACTTGCATTAAAAATTTATTCATGAACAAAATCATAATAAAAATATCTATTATATTTTCTATCTTATACAGAAACATGATCAAATATATTTGAAAATATATTGGATCAGATTCTAATGTAATGTTTAAAATAGTTCATTAGACTCCCATTGCTAGTTCACCACCTATGGTCCTGCTGTAATTGTAAGGTATTATTTTTAGTGTAGCATAAATGCCTCATATACCTTGGTTATTATTTAGATGATATATATGAAACCTTTTAGATTAAAAGGCATTCAGTGTTATAACTCAAAGTTAAGTCTGAAGTTTGTAGTCATGATATGTGACCCTTATTATGACTTATATCCTAAACAATTCTAGTTTTATAATTTCTTCTCTAGGTAATTTAATTTGACTTCATTATTATTAGTATTTGTACTATGCTACTGAGTTCCAACTATAATGTTTAGTACTCTTATAATGTATATTATTTGTCTTAATTTTTGAAGGTGCATATATTGTGGGAAGGATGATTTGTACTAAGCAAGGACCTCATCCTATTGAATTAGTAAAACAAACATGCTTGACAGTGTATTCTGTCTTTATGTACTTTTTATCTGATATATTTTTAAAATGTGGTTTGTTTGTCTTTATTTTTTCAGAAAAGAAATAGAGCAATTCCTTCCACCTTTGAAACCAGATTACTGTGTAAAGCAAGCTATGAGAGCTATACTGACAGACCAACCTATGATTTGCACACCTCGTTTGATGTATATGGTTACTTTAATGAAAAGGTTAGATCTCAGTAAAATGGACATCTTTTAGAAATAAAAGATGGCAATCAGATTTTGGGATAGATGTCCAGCTCTTCTTTTAATTAACTCAAGTATTATTGCTTGTCAAAGAAAATGTGATAGCACAGAGAGGTCCAGGAATCTATAATTATTCATAATTTATGGGATTGATGCAACCAGTTCTCAAACTTGGCACAAGGCAGTGTTCATTCTATAAAGGAGAATATTTGTAGCTCACGGTTCAAATGAGAAGTCCTTGATGCTCTCTAAGCTTCACTGCTTTCTTGCAGATGTTTCATTACCCAAATGAGATAACGTCATCAGTGCTAGACAAAAAAACAGCCAAGCTCAAAGAGCACCAGGGATCCCTCACTGTTCATTCTTTCAGTCTTTGCTAGCATTGTTTCCTCTTTATTAGCAAAATGTATGAAGTAGAAATCCTTCACCATCTACTAGAGATTTTTTGGGGTAGTAGCAGACATTGCATGCAGATTCTTTCAGGTGCAAATCAAGTTTCTACCACTGAACTACTACAACAGCTCATCAACACAGGATCAATAGGGCAATTGTATTTCTTTTAAAGAAATAGAAACACAAAATAGACTTCATTGATAGTTTACCAAAAAGGAAAGTATCCAAAATTTTTGAGCCTGGAGAATAATAAGGACACATATTCTGGCCTTACTGGCTTAAGAGGCATGAATTTAGCACAATTATAGTTTTAAGTTCCATAGAAATAAATGATAATATCTAACTAAACCATTTCCAATCTATTGCCGATGAGTCCTGAAAGTTAATAACTTCATTTCATTTATTTATTTGTATCTCACTTTTATTACTATTATAAATAATTCAAGTTGGTGAACATGTCCAACACACCTTCCTCTTGCTATTTTCCCCACAACAACAACCCTGTGACATAAACTGGGCTAGGCTCAGATCCCAAAGATGCAAACTTTGTTATCAATTATAAATATGAATAGATTGCCAAATACTAAGATCATGTAATCATGTGTGGCACAGATGGCAAGAAGTGTATAGACCTTAAAGCAAACTTTCTGAGTTAACTTTGAACAGCCATCAAACAACTGGTTGTAAGCTGAGAATGACCCATAACAATATCAGTCCCCTCCCAAATATGTTTGGAAGGAATCATAAAAGTGAAATTAAGAAACAGTGCATCGCCTTAATCAAAGGCATCTGGACTGTTTACATTCTATGATATTCTCCCTGTTTTGATTTTATGGATTATTTATTTCTTGGAAAACCATCTTTATTTTCAAGGAACTTCACAAATCTGTATAAAGTCTTATTAAATTCCTCAAGGGCTCATACCATTTCCAATTGTTGAGGTCTCTAGATACAGTGAAAATAGAAACAGTAACACATGAAAACAAAAGCAAAGTACCAAGGAAAGAAAGAATGAGGCATAGCACAAGTATTTTGAAGTAAAAAGAATGCTAGTAAATGTTTCGATGTGAGGCCCTTTTTGAGTATGGAATCCAGCCAAATGGTCCTTCTGGTGTTTTGGCCTTGCTTACTTGAGTAGTATTAAAAAATTAGCTAAAAATGAGTAAAATTTAAGAAAGGAAATACATACTGGTTTTAAAATAGGAAAAAGTTTGATGAATTGTTTTTGCTGATAAAATTACTGTATCACTCTGCAGAGGCATTGTCAAATAACTCATTAGTTAAAATAGTCAAAAATGTGTGCAGCCAAGACCAAGCCACCCTGGGATGCATTATTCAGTGAAAAATAGCAGGGTGGGGTTTGTGCTTCAGAAGAAGCCCTTTAATTGTCCATAAAACACATTATAGACTTGTACAGAATATTTTTATTAACATCCAGAGCCTGTAACTCTTTGGAACAATGTTAGGATTTGCATTATTAAAGTGCGAATTTTGACTCATTATATTACATTCAAAACATTTAATAATAAAGGATGCTTTCATTATTTTAGCCTTAGGAATTATTTGTTCCTGATTTGTTGATTTTGTAAAAGAGAAACAAAATTTTAGAAACTTAAAAAACTTTCCATCCTTAGCCTGACATATTTGAGGGAATCTGTTCTAGAAAGTATTTTAATTTTTCACATTTGTTTTTGCAATTTTGAAAAGCAAATAATCATTCTTATCGCTATATTTATAATCCTGTTTATCTGTTTCCTTGTTTTAGCATCCTACCTTTTGAAGCAGTTGTGTGCATGTACCGGTTTTTGGGAGCAGACAAGTGTATGTATCCTTTCATTGCTCAACGAAAACAGGCCACAAATAACAATGAAGCAAAGAATGAAATATAACATTTTATAATGGACAGTTATTTGTAGCAGAATTATTATCAAATGCTAGAACTGTATTCTGGAGTGCACTTGCATTTAGCAGGAGCAACTGTTAACATTTTATCATGACATTCTCTTGGATCCTATACCTGAATAGTGAACAGGAAAAACATTTTTTTAACATATTGTATGTAGAGTAATCAGAATTCCTGAGAACCATGACAGGCAAATTTATAAAAAGTAGTGGTCACTTGTTCTTTTTAAACTTTATTAGATGTACAGTATTATGCTACTCTTTTTATAAAGAGAAACTTTGTATGATTTCTCTTGAGATGGTCATGCAATTAGACGATTCAATTGTTTCATCAATTGTTTATTTTCTTGTGAAGTTTTCATGGGTTTTCATTTACGTTATGTAATGTAGCAGGGCAATGCTTCAAAAGCTCACTCAGTCTGTGTGGGATAATAAATTTTAATTGGTTTTATTTTTCAATGTTGCATATATTGAACCTAAATATGTCTTCATTAACAGGAATTTTGGAACGCTTTCAGAATGGAAAGTCATAATCCATACCATTTCATTCTATTACTTAGATAAGAATTATATGGCTTGTATTTAAAATCAACCATTATAAAAGCCAACTTTAATGGAAATGGATAGGCAAAGGAATATACAGCTAAATAGTCTTTCTAGACTAGATAGTGCAATCCACTTACCTATCATTGATTACTGTCCAATAATCCATGTTTTTCCTTAAAATTCAAAAGCAAATTGAACTAAGAACAAAAATATTGGTCCTCCTGCCAATTGTCATATTAAAGAATTACATAAACAAAATGTAACATTAGCTGCAACTTGACCATTAGAAAAACTGTAAAATGTTTTTTTAATTGCTTTATAGAGCAGAAAACATTTTTTTACCTTTTTTTGTAAGACAATTTTGTGCCTTGAATTTGGTGAACTGTATTAGTAGAATATTGTAAAGGTGAACTTCTACCTCTATATCTAAATGTATACCATTCTTTTGTAAATTTGTTTTAAAAATTGTGACTTTTTTTAGAATGTCATGTTAAATACTGACCAACTTTTGTGGTTATTAAAATTATCCACTTGTTCTTTATGACATAACTTGGTTTGATTTTTAAAAAACGCTGTTCAGGTTGGAGGTACTTTTTTATACTAATTATGTTCCATTTCAACACAGGACAATATGTGTTTTTATATTCTGTTCCTATGGTAGTAACAGTATCAAAAATATAGTTGTAGTTAATGACTTGGCCTCTTCAATCCTGATATTTCCACTATTTCCAGTGACTTTTAGAGGAACAGTGCATTAGTTTCCAAAGGGAGGGTAGCTTTAGTATGTACTGTTGTTCAATTCTTCTACAATATGGATTCCATTGCATATATATTCCACAAAATTCAGATCAAAGTTTTAAAAACAAGAAGCAGCTGTACCAAACTACTGAAATGATTATCTTTATCTTACACTCTTCCGACAAAAGGAATTTATATACAGGAATTATACAGACAATGCTGTATATTTCAAACACTTTTTTCTGGGCACCATGAAGCACTATATTCTGCTATCCAATAAATAACCAAAATTAGTTGACATGTATGATGGGAATTATTTTTCCCAGCTTTGGTTCGAGTATGGCTATTAAGTTCCACTTCTGTCACTGGAAGTTTCCTGTTGCCCGTTCTACAACATGATTTTTGTCATGTCAAAATACATGAATAAACTACTGATACAGTAGGATTATTCTGATATGGTTTGCTATATCTCTGTTAGGACATGTAAGAGAGATTACCTTCTGAATAATATTTAGCACTTGGTTTAAAAGTACTGAATCTCTGTCAAGAAAAAGGGAAAATCCTTCTCAACTCAGTACTAATCAAATACAAATTTATTTCTTAAGGTAACAAAGAGTTTGTAAAAAAAAAAGATGATTATGTTAAATATTCAAAGCAGTCAATATTTTAATGCATAAAAAGCTAACAAATTGTGAAAGGATATTATTAATGGATATTAATCAGAAAAGAGAGCTAGCAGTGCCCAAACGTAGGTCTTCTAAGTTCAGTTCTTCGATTACATGGAATTAATACTTGGTTCACACATTATATAAAGCCATAGTCTGATTAACTATAATTTGATTAAACCTCATGACTAGATTTGCAAATGCGTTAAAATCAGAGTTGGGCAACTTGTAACTCTAGCTGTGTAACTGGCTCTTGAAGCCTTGTTTTTTTCCTAATAGTTGCAAGAGTCATTTCCAATTACTTTGATATATTTCAATTTCCACTATTTTGAAATGGAAACCACATGGAAGCTGTAGCACAAGTTTAAAATGCACTTCAATTCTTATTTTATTCACATACCTTAGATGCTTATGGTCCTGCTTACTGTACTCCCTTAAAATCATTAAGAGCAATATCCTGGCCAAACGGCCATAACCACCATCTCCATGACAGCATTACTACCTTACATAAAGATTCTCTCAGTAGGTTTTCCATTGTCTTAGATTTTAAGCTACAGTCTCCATCCCATTTTGAAGAATAACATATATACCACGGGTGTGAAAACTTGCAGTGTCATGTTGCCGTCACGTGATATTTCACAACATGTTTCCCTTCATGGAGCTGGGGTAGACATGGCCTGCACATGGTGCATTTGGCATATGGGCTGGCAGTTTAACACTCCTGAAGTATACCATTCTCCATTCTCTTTTTTCATACATCACATTATTCACATCAAGATAAAATTGGAAGATTGTATGAGATAAATTTTTAAGTCTCTTGCCAGGTAGATCTCTTGACAATTATGATTAACAAAGTCAGTTCCAAACAACAAATTGTTTTCTGGAATTCAAAAAAATGATCAGATTTTATACATATATACCGTGTTTCTCATATAATAAGTCTGGGTCTTATTTCTTTTTTGAGCCCCGAAAAAATGGCTAGGCCGTCTTTTCAGGGGTTAATTAATTTCTCCCCCCCCACACACACCCTTGCTTAGAGCGCCCTGCGGGCAGCCACGCCTTGCCACCAGCCGCTCCTAACGACCAATCATGGAGCGCAGAGAGCTCCCTACCCCCAAGCGCCTTTGCTGCAGACCCAGGTATGGTGTTGGTTGAAGGCCGGGTTGGCGGGCAGTGGCAGTGTGGATGTTGGCCTTGGCAGGGCACTTTAAATTGTGAAAACTTCGGCACCCGCCATGCTGCTTCCTCTGCCACTCTTACTTTCCCTTCACATTCCTCCTCCAGCAGCATTTCAGCCGCTTCTCGGGCGGGTGAGCTGCCTCAGTAGCTTCCACGGTTCCCGCCGGCACTGCCACTGTTCTCTCGCCAGTGCTGCCAGGAACTGTGGAAGCTACAGAGGCGGCTCGAGAAGCGGCTGAAATGCTGCTGGTGAAGGAATGCAAAAGGAAAGCAAGAGCGGCGGAGGAAGCAGCAGCGGCAGGTGTCGAAGGTCTCACAATTTAAAATGCCCTGCTGAGTGACCCAGCCTGCAACCAGCACCATACCCGGGTCTGCAGCAAAGGCGCTTGGCAAGGATAGGAAGCACTCCACGCTCCACCATGATAGGCCATTAGGAGCGGCTGCTGACAAGGTGCGGCTGCCCGCGGGGCTCTCCTAAAGGCAAGTTCCCCCCCACCCTCCCCCCAATTTCACATGTTTTAAAATAGGCCTAAATTTTGGGGGAGGGGCTTAATTTCATTTTATCCCTAGAAAACATGCTGGGTCTTCCTATGGGGGAGCGTATTGTTGGAGAAACATGGTATTTATGTTTTAAAGAATTTAAAACAATATTTAAAGAGTAACCTATATAATCCACAAAGATTATGGATTACAAAACTGATTGATTGTATTTTAAAAGTGCCCATATAATAAATGTATTCTCAAGCAGGATATATCCAACTTGCGCTTTTCCTCATTCTGTTAGACACCAGCTGTGTTTACATAATGTATTTAACCAGATCAGCTAAAGACCAAACAACTACAGGTGCACATCATGTAAAGTTTGGTTTGCAATAGAGCTTTTAAAAATAAAATATATTTTGATTTGTTCAAATGCTGGTTCTTCTGTAATAATAGTGTAAAATGGTGATAATTTATTCCACTAGATTTTTCTTTTCACAAAAGGTTGCTTTTTTTCTGCAGAAAAAGGTTGGAGTTTGAGCCAAGTATGGGTTTTCCAATTTTGGAATGTGTAGACAATATCATCTATTTATTATTAAATCTGCATGCCACCCAACCTTTCCCCCCTCCCCAATTGAGTTGCTCCCAATAATCAAAGATAATACAATTATTATATTTAAAAAGAAGGGAAAAAATACTAAAATTGGCAACAATAAAAGATACAAGGGATCCAACTTTCACTTACCAAAGGCCTGAATGAAGAGTCAGATTTTCATGGCCCTTCTAATTAAACAACAGAGCTGGGGCTCTCTGGATCTTGAGGAATCTCATTCCAAGGGATAATTACTGTTACAGAGAGTGCCACTTTGGGGATCCTGATAGATTGCATTGCTTAATTGAAGGAACCTGGAATTTGCCAATCCTGCAAGTCTGAATTGGCTGGCTATATACACACAAAATAAATCACATAGTGTGTGTCACAGTGAAGAAAAACAGTCACAGCCCATTTTGCAGAATTCATACCAAATGGTAAGTCTAAAAGAGATTATGTTTGGCCAATAACCGGAGAGCATAAATAGTATAAATCTTTGGAACTATATTTGTAATATTTAAGGACAAGGCCTCCACATCTTCACTTCTACTCTCAACTCTAGCACAGAAAATCGACTTATTCCATTGACTTTTATATAATCTTCATCCCAGCACACCTATCAAACAAAGCCCACTTAGATGAGTTTAAAAGTTTTATTACAATTTTGAATTAAATAATAAACTGATAAGCACATGATCACCCCAATCTCCACCTGATCTCACACCATAAGAGATATCTTAATTCTCACACCATAAGAGAATTACTGATCTCCCACAACCACCCTTAAGCGTCCTTTACTAATGTGCCTCTATAAGTTCCTGAAAAGTATCAATACATTCCTTTTCATTGCAGAATGTATGTGTACATGTAACAGAATTCCATCCAAATAGAATGGAAGCATTTCAGAAACCCTGGAAATGCTTATTTAACACAGCTTCCAATTGAAATGTGAAGAGTGTTAGGGATACACCCGAGCAGAATGTGCATTGCAGTCAGGCAGGCAGATATGTGAGATAAATGTTTTTGTAGCTTACACTCAGTAAAAACAGATACACTGTGCTAGTTAAATAGTTTATTCCAGTAAGAGTTTTAGCATAGTCAAACAGTCCATATACCATTCACTAGTTCAGTCTGTCTGGGGATTACTCAGTTGCAAAGTCCAGTGTTGAAAAAGAGGTCAGTAGACTTACAAATATCAGTCCAGTAATATATCTCTTCGCAGTAGAGATATAAAGAAGTCAAACCTCCTTTCTTCCTTCAGCAGCAGCAGCAGGGAACACACAGTTATCAAATAATCAATCCATCATTGTCAGCAATCAATTCAGTAATACAGTAAGCCAGTAGGTTCTCTTGCTCCCTCTTATGGCGGTTTTACAACCGCACCCAAAATTACATGCTTTGCAGTTTTAAAGTGACACACACTTAAGCTTACTGTATATTATTTTACCCAAACTACGTTAGGTAACCTTGTTATTCCTAACAAAGATATCTGTTCATGATGACTGGTTATCCTCTCCATCTGTGATTGTTTCACTGATTGGTGACCAAAACTGAGTCAAAGGAATTAGACAATTCCTTGACCTATAGCTGCATTGAAAAACAGGTCTATTTCTCTGCCACACACAGAAAAATTTAAATGAGAAATGTACCTGAAAAAAGATTAATGGGTACTATAGCATTAACAAATAGATAAAAGGAAATAGCCAAACTGATTTAAAACTTTTCAGGGATGCATACATACCATTACATAAGAGAGTGACCACACTACAATTTTTCATATTTATACTTAGTGTTTACTGCCTGTGCTGAATCTGCCAGATAGCTGAATTAATAACTCCCTCCTAGATTTTAATTTAACATTTAGTTTAAGAAGGGAATATTATGCTAAATCTTTGGAGCATTTTATTCAAACTGTAGACCACTGTGATTCAGAACAAAAGTCAGGGTATGTGGCTGCCCAGACCAAAATGGTGTCTAAACACTGTAACATTACCACAAATTGATATAATTCTACTCTTGGTGCCCAGTTAACAATGAAACTATTTGATATTCCCTCATCTCCTCCTGATGAATCATAATGCGTGTTTGTAGAATTTTTTTACATTGGTCAAGAACCATTATAACTAAACTTTGAGAAGAATAATTTATCCCAAAAGGCTGACAGAGGGAGAAGATTTTCTAAATGAGATTGTGTAAATACTTAACTGTAAGTTAAGATTTAAATGACTGAGACTTAATATTTATGCCAACTACACTGAAATCAGTATACCTTATTTTGAGGAGAATCTAGAAGATTGTGCTATAAACCTTTGGGCCTTTCTATTCTGCCCTCAAAAAATTTCTACAGATAGTAGACCTATAAATGGGTTGAAAATCAATCTTGAGTCTAAAAGAGTAACAACATATTTTAAAAAGCTGTAAATATGAGCAATCAGAGCCCTATTAAAGATCACTGAAAGTTCCATGTCAGCTATAACTGTACTTCCTAGTTACTCTTCAGCTAAGCTCTTCTGAAAATCCTATGGTTCTGCTGCCATGTTCCATTCCAAAATTTTACTTTAAAAGAATAAGGAAACGTGGATGTAGCAGAGGTAGTAATTCTCCAACTTCCTTTAATAACATTTGAACCCAATTTTAGTGGCAGTTTCAGGATAGAAAGAACTCAAGAGTATTATAACCATGTATATGTTTTATTCTAGTTTAATTGCAGTGCCTTAAACCTTGAATTTGCCAGTTGAAAACCTTGAAAATTATAATTTGCCAGTTACTCTGTCTCTCTTTCACACACACCTGGCACATACAGACACACAAGTCCAGTGAGATGCCAAAACTCTAAAAAAGAGCGATGATTGTTAAACCAGGTGAAATCTATAATTTTAGATGTGTCTTTTGGAATGATAGAACCTTAAATAAAAAGATAATATGTTTAGCTTCTTTATCACAAGATGAACCTGTATCAACCCTACAATTAATTAAATAAAACCACTGTTTCAGTCTGGAGGCCTGTAAATGGAAAAATGGAAATGAACATTGCGCACTTTCTATGACTGTAAGCTCCCTTTTTATGAGTCGGGGTAACTGGATGGAGCTCAGCATTTACAGGCTAGATGCTCTTCGTGATGCCTAGGCAGAGTTCACAGCAGGTATTTTTTTCTTTGATTGTAAACAAGTGTTATTACTTGGTTAAGGGCAGCTACTCCCTATTACTCATACTAATGGCTATCTGAAAAACTCACCTCTTTTTCCATATCTTAATTATCAGTGGAATTACTTCCTCCAGAAGTTGTAAACGCTCTAACACTGAGGTTTCTAAGCAGAGATCACACTGAACCATTTGTCCGAAATGGTATAGTTTCCTGCTTGAGCAGGGAATTGGACTAGAAAATCTCCAGGGTTCCTTCCAACTCTGTTTTTATGTTACCAATGGAAATCCCAAACTTTTTAATACTTGGATTGCATCTGCTAATTCATATATCTAATTTATATCCAGTTTAGATCCTGTTAACTGATTTAATTTTTAATTTAATTGGAACATTAATACATATGTGAGACTCATTTTTTTAAGATATGAGAGATTTACACTTTTGCATTTTTTTCTATTCCTCCTGTTATGAACTAATAAACGCTTAAATAAAGTTTTATCAAACCTTTAGAAATAGCAGGGTTCTAATCCTGCACTTCTGATTGGCCGATAATAGCGATATCGGATTGGTCCGTTCAGGAGAATCTGATTGGCTGTTAACGAGCCACTCTCATTGGTTAAAGGGGTTAACACTCCACGTTTCTCATTGGTTACTAGATCAGCAGCTTGCCTATAAAAAGGCTGCTGCTGCCCTCGGGTTTTGCTCTGTTCAATATGATTAATAAAGAGTTGAAGTTCACTGTTCACCGTCTCGTCTCCATTCCTTGCGCCCATGCGCAGAACTTGACACCTCCTTTCCACTTCTTGTTTCTATTTTCATGTACAATAATAAAAAGTTTAACTGATCATTAAGACATCAGTAGCACTGCTAAGTACTCACAATTGGCAGTTCTTTCTAAAATTATCCTTAAACTGAATTCTTATAAAGAATATGAAAAGTGATGATGCTATATATTCAAGCTGATCTTTTTAATATATCTCTTACTAAATAAGCTGCTAAATGCAGCAGAGATTAGCATCATGCAAAACAATTGATTGAAACAACAATGAATATAGGACATTCAAATGGACAAATGTAGATCAATGAATTTGAAAACCAGGATACCTTGACTGAAAAAAAGCCTCTGTTCTGGTTACCATATATCATAATGTTAAGTCTTTTTATTATTTGGTATTTGGAGAAAGGTCTCGCAGTAAGATAGAAGTGAAATAAGTACACCTTGAGATACTAGTTTCATACAATATAGGGCTTTATAATACAAGTTGAGCGCTACAAATTTGGGTAGAAGTACAGTTAAAGCTGGTGAAATATTTCAGAAGAGTACAAAGTGTTCAAATTCAGTAAGAGCCCTTGCTAATCTTTTAAAACTATGTGCTTTGTAGCAGCCAGTTATTGAAGGAAAAAGTCTCATTTAAAAAATTAGGAAAAAGGATAAAACAAACTTAAAAGTCAGGGGTGGAAGAACTATTGTATAGAACAGGTAGCTGCGAAGAGCAGCTGACACCGAACCGGTTCGGTGTTTGACCCACCCGCCTGCCCGGGCTCTAAGCTGTCCTTTATTCCCTGCTTTTCCCTCCTCAGCTGCTTTGCACGGCACAGTTGAGGTTGAAAAAGCAGGAAACTAGAGGATTTTCAAACGCTGCGCACCCGCGCGCAGCGCTTATCAGCTGTCCAGGTGGCACAGCTGATGATTTCTTGCAAACAGTGCACACACGCGTGTTATGATTATCTGCAGTTGGGAGAACCAGCAAATCGCTCCACTGGCTGGCGCCTCACCTCCCCTCCCACTCATTCCTTACCTGGCATGTGAGCCATCCAACTTGCCTAGTTTGGTAAGTTGCTATTTTTCCTTTTTTTTTTTTTTTTCCAACCATCAACTGTTCTGCTCTGCCGGGAGATTTAGATTAGCTAGAAAACAGGAAATCCTTGGATTTCTTGCTTTCTAGCTAATCTAAAAGCAGAGCTGAACTTTCCTTAGGACTGAAGCTTTTCAGTGCAGACTCAGGTAGCCGATTGCAGATAGATAGATCTCTAAGTGAATCTGTGATTCT